>JAVGVS010000171.1:680289-917817 GCA_032718565.1 Distichodus sexfasciatus
CAATGCTAGAGTAGCTATGGCAGCCTAGCTAAGAAGGGAGAGCTGGAAGGCAACACAGACATGAGGGCTTCCAGGGGTCTCGGCATCACACCAAACCACCGTCTGCAAACTTGAGCGATCAGCAGAGTGGTAGGATGACAGCACCAATCCCCCCTTTCACCTTTAATCTCGAATGACCATGAACCCCCAGATCTCGCCTTTAACTAAGAAAAAGGGATTTTTTTTTTTTTTTTTTTTTTTTTTTTTTTTTTTTTTTCTTAAAAGCAGAGATTGTTTCTGAGCTCCGAACACTAACGGGTAGTTTATTCCACAACTGTGGCGCTTTATGAGCAAATGCTCTTCCCCCCACGGTAGCGTTTTTTATTCTAGGTATTACTAAAAGATCTGCGTCTTGCGATCGAAGCGTACGCGCCGGATTGTAAGTGCAAATGAGGTCACTCACATACTGCGGTGCAAGACCATTTAGAGCTTTATAGGTCAAGAGAAGTACTTTATAGTCGACACGAAATTTTACTGGTAGCCAGTGGAGTGAGGATAGAATTGGGGTGATATGATCATATTTTTTAGTTTTAGTGAGGACTCTGGCTGCTGCATTCTGAACTAGCTGGAGTTTATTTAACAACCTATTTGGACAACCAGAGAATAAGACATTACAGTAATCGAGTCTTGAGGTAATAAATGCATGAACTAGTTTCTCTGCATCTTGAAAGGATAGCACGTTTCTTAGTTTAGCAATATTACGGAGTTGAAAGTAGGAGGTGCGACTAATGTTAGAAGCATGTACATCAAATGAAAGATTGGAGTCTAAAGTAACACCAAGGTTTTTAGCAACATTACTTGGTACAATGGATAATCCATCAAGACTGACCGTGATGTCAGATAGCTGACTTCTGGTGGCGTTAGTGCCAGTAAGAAGGACCTCAGTCTTGTCCAGATTTAGCTGGAGGAAGTTGTCCGACATCCACTTTTTTATGTCACATAAGCATTTTTCCATTTTCTGAAATTGCTGTCTGTCTTCTGGTTTAGCCGATATATATAACTGTGTATCGTCTGCAAAACAGTGGAAACTAATTCCATGCTTACGAATGACTGAGCCTAAAGGTAGCATGTACAGTGAGAACAGCAAGGGACCTAAAACTGATCCTTGTGGTACTCCATATTTCACCCTGACGTGCTCAGAGGAATCACCATTTACATCCACATACTGATAGCGGTCTGAAAGGTAGGATCTGAACCAGGAGAGGGCCACTCCCCTGATACCAACAACATGTTCAAGTCTATCTATGAGAATGGCATGATCAACAGTATCAAAAGCAGCACTAAGATCAAGCAGCACTAGGAGCGAGGCATAGCCCTGATCAGCAGATAAGAGAAGATCATTCACTACCTTCAGCAGAGCAGTCTCTGTGCTGTGGTTGGCTCTAAACCCAGACTGAAACATTTCATAAATATGGTTTTCCTGCAAGAACGAGGTTAGCTGACTGGCAATAACTTTTTCTATTATTTTGGAGATAAATGGGAGATTAGATATTGGTCTATAGTTTAACATTACCAGGGGATCCAGGTTGGGCTTCTTCAGCAAAGGTTTAATCACTGCTAATTTAAGAGATTTGGGTAAATAACCAATGCTAATAGAGGAGTTAACTATTGCTAGTAGAGGTTTAATCACTACTGGAATCATCTCTTTGAGTAGCCTTGTTGGAACAGGATCTAACATGCAAGTAGATGAATTTGAGGAAAGGATTAAAGACGTTAGATCTGACTGGTCAACCGGAGTAAATGATTCAAATAAGATGGCTGCAGTATTAATACTTGCCTTGTCAAGGCCAGCCACTGTAGTTACTTGAGATTTTAGAATATTCTGTCTAATTGAACAAATTTTTTGGTCAAAAAAGTTCATAAATTCGCCACTAGAAAACAATGTTGGTACAGTTTGAGTAGTAGTCTGGCTATTAGTCAGCTTGGATACCATGTTAAATAGAAACCTAGGATTATTTTTGTTATTTTCAATTAGCAATGATAGATATTCTGATTTCGCAGCTCTAAGAGCCTTTTTATAGCTTCCCATAGCGTCTTTCCATGCTAGTTCAAATACCACTAATCTAGTTTGCCGCCACTTACGTTCTAGTTTTCGTGTCCCTTGTTTTAGGCTATGTAGGTGGTCATTATACCAAGGGGATGTTTTGTTTTCTCTGACCTTTTTAATTTTTAACGGAGCAATTTTATCTAAGGTGGAACGAAGCGTAGAAGTTAGATAGTCCGTATTACTCTCAAGTTCAGCAAGATTAGACATTTCCACTGTCAGGAACGACAGATCGGGGAGATTATCAATAAAGTTACTAGCTGTATCTGAAGTGATTGTATGCTTGGAGCAGAAGCGAGTTGTAGTATTTGTGTTTTGACTAAAGTGAAAATCAAATGTAATGAGATGGTGGTCAGAAATAATACTCGTCTGAGGCAGTACTGTTACATTATCTACATTAAGACCAAACGATAGGATTAAATCAAGGGTATGACCGCAGTTGTGAGTGGGCCCAGTTACATTTTGAACAATGCCCATGGAATCTAGTAAATTAGTAAAAGCTGCTGTCAGAGGATCTTGTTCATTATCTACATGAATATTAAAGTCTCCCACAATTATTGCTCTTTCAGTTGAAATAACCAGGTCTGACAGAAATTCTGAAAATTCAGTTAGGAATTCAGAATAAGGACCTGGTGGACGGTAAATCATAATGAGAGGGAGCGACAAAAAGTTAGGTTTTGCAGATGTGTCTGCAATTCTAAGGAATAATAATTCGAATGATTTAAATATAAATTTAGGTCCTGACCTCTGTGTTATTGAAAGAGATCTTTCGTAGATCGTTGCAACACCTCCCCCTTTACCACTGAGTCGGGGTTTATGCTCATAACTATATCCTGGAGGCGTCGCATCATTTAAGGCTAAATACTCGTTGGGTCTTACCCATGTCTCAGTTAAACAGAGCGCGTTTAGGACGTGGTCTGAAATCATTTCACTAATAATAAGTGCCTTAGTAGTTAATGATCTAATATTTAGTAGTCCTACTTTTAGCTTAGTGCTACAGATATTCTGCATTGGCTGCTCTAATTTAATAGAAATTAGATTGGAAAAAGACGCCTTTCGCATTTTACGCGAACTATTTTTGGTTCGGGGCACAGAGACAATGTCAATATGGTGGTACCTAGGTGGCGGTTCAAGGCAACTCGCAGGCGGTCGGTTTAGCCTTTCTGCCTGCGGCCTGGCGCACTTGTCTCGTAGCACTTTTAGCTCTGTGTTTAGGTCAGCTACGATAGTTTGCAGCGATGCCACCTCATCCGACCATACCGACTTACTACTTTCTACATCTTTGACAGTGGCCCTCATTTGATCCATCTCTGTTCGTGTTAGTGCCGTGTTGCTTGCCAATTCCGCTCTCACCGCCTGAATCTCATTTTTAAACAGCTGAATTCTTCGGCCAGCACGTTTTTCAACTCGTATCATATCACCTCAGCAATGTTGGCTTTTAGAGCCAAAAGGATCTGAGATCTTCCGTAGCCATTACTTCAGGATCTGTCCGCGGCGGAGTACAGCCGCACTTAGGGTCGGCAGCTGAAGCTTGTGCCGGAGGCATGCTTGGCCTAGCGCTGTATTTATATTTTCTGAGATTTGCTGCCATCACCCTGTCCAGGTTTCATAGCGGATGTACACCGGTGCTATCTCTTTGTCGAAACTATTTAAGAGGGAGTACTGCTTAGAAATTAAAATAAAATAAAAGTTGGCCAGGAGCGCTACTAAACACGTCTTACTCCATTGCTTGCTCTCTAGCGCCCCCAAACGCCCAGTCATTCTTAAAAAAATTAAAATATCGTTGTATACCGTAAAACTGATATAATCTTGAAAAATGCCGTGGTCATACCGCCCAGCTCTATATTGCAGCATATAACATTCTACACTTTTGTCATGAATGAGAAAACTGAAAGTAATATCTGCTTATTTGCTTTGAAAATTATATAAGAGAGTGTTATTTCTGTTTGGAATGATTCACAGCTGCCAAAGTGGTACAACTGATTCCAGAAAGGTTGACGGGTTTCCATCAGGATCTTCACAAGAATTTCCTACCACTGTGTCTAAACACTGACTATTAGTCGAGAAGCTAATAATACAGCTCAGCTGTAATTGTGTTTCCCTGATGAGATTAAAATGAACCAAACGTTAACAGTGATCAGCATGTGTTTCCTGAGAGCTAGATTAAGGCCAGGATGTGAGTAAATACCTCTTTGGTCGTGTTGAGGAATAGGAATGCTATATCTGTGAGTACAAGAACCCCATTGTGAACAGCTGAAGGCTCTGTAATGTCACTCCCGATGGACTCATTTACTTGTCAAAATTGACGCCGTCTTTCACAATTTCTGCTCATTTAGACCCCAGGATAGGATCTGTATTCAAGAGCAGGCAACTTTCATGGGCAAGATCCCAGAACCCCTGATGTCGCTGGTATAATTAATCATGGCAAACTGCAGAAGGAGTCATCGACCTTGTGAACCACTGCATGGCTGACCGTAAAATAAGATCTTATTCTTAACGTTTTATATACTCATCTATAGGCTATTCTCATAAATTTCTAATAAACAAAAGTAAGGCATATATTTTGATAAGCTTTTCTACATTTTTATTCATGCAATGTCTACACTATAAAAAGCTTCCACTATAAGTTTACAGTATAATACTGTGAGCACAGTTGCCAGCAGCGTTTTGTATTTTTACATCAAGCATATTGCATTTACTATTTAAAGTACAGTACTGTACATTACATACAAAATGCAGTATGTAATGGTAAAAGTATTTGCATTTTACTGTAATCCTGTCATTTTACAGAATTGTACCGTTTTCTACTGCAAGCATTTGTCTTTTTTCAGAAGCAATTCTCCAAAATATGTGCATATTTAAATATAGAAAATAAAGTAAAAAAGGCTCCGTTTTAAAATGTTTTTTGGAATGTAATCAAATTAGCAGCTACTAGCGTAACTATAAGGGAATTGGCCCCATGACTGAAAGGTTGCGGGTTCAAGTCTCGGACCAGTAAAGTTACCACTGAGGCACTCATGAGCAAGGTACCGTCCCCAAGCACTGCTCCCCGGGCATTGCAAAAAAATTCTGCCCACAGCTCCTTCGCAGATGAGTTCAATGTAGAAGTCATATTTCATTGTGGTGCACTGTGCTGTGCTGTGGTGCGTTCACAAATAATATCACTGTAACATCACTCAGAACATTTATTAACAGTATATACATACATACCAAATCTGGCTGTGGTTTATACTAAACATGAATGGGACAAAAAAGGACACTGTATACTGTACCTACAATAACATAAGGGCGAACATATTCAAAAAAAGTAAGCATACAGATGTGTTGCATAATGAGACATTACAGTCAAAACTTAAAGGAATTAAAATCCAGATGTAGTGCAATGCAGAGCTCTTTCTAGTGCACAAACTCCATAAATTAAATCATTCCTAAAGGATGTTATGGCAGTTTGTTATGATACTGGTGGTACGGTTGGCCATGGAGGTGTATATCCTCTGAGATACAGTTTGGTGAAAGGGTGATGACCTGGGAGTGTGGAATCATTAGCAATCTTTACTGCTCTTTCAACTGTTTGTGGAGGAAGGCAACAACAGGAAACCACTAAATGCCTCAACACTCAATAATAGTCCAACAGAAATTTGTCTTGAAATTGAGCTATTATGAGCTTTTTAGCAGGTGTAGAAATAACAATATTTTCTGGGCTTTTTGTATAACTATTAGCAGCATTTGATTGCTCTTTATTTTAGTACATACTAAAGTAGTTGATTAATTATAGAATAGAAATGGAAAAAAACCCAGCACATCATCCAGCAGACAAATTTAATAATAATAAACACCAGGCTCAGATTGTTTGAACTAAAACAATTCTTTTCACCATTTATTTCTTTGCTTCATGCTCTCATGATGACAAGTGTGACTGTCTCCTGCCTCCAGGAAAACCACCACAAGGTCTGAAACGTGTGAATTTCTACAGCTTATTATCACTTTAATTAGTAAAGGAATATCGCTCGGTGCATCCCTGAATAATGTCTGAATAAAGACTCCATCTGGCCTCTGAACAATATCTCTATAAAATGTATAGCAGTCTTATAATATTCTTATTCATGAAGGATTCCCACAATACACATAGTTGATCTCGTATAAATATGATCAGCAAAAATGGTGTTTCAATAAATAGCTTTAAGAGACATTTGAATGTTATTAGTATGTATGTTTTTCATTTGGCATCAAATTTTGTATAAACTATACTGTAACTTAATTATATTAATTTCTATGAAGACTGCTAAAATACTCTGTACTAAAATATTATTTCAGGATCATGAAAACAAAAAAATCTCACACATTGCTTCAATACTGAACACCTTTATATGATTCTCATGTTTCTTAAATGTGAAAACATAATGCCTCAGTATAAAGCTGAAGCAGTTTCTCCTCACCTATCAGCAGTAATCAGACTGTCACTTTTCACCCTCCCTGATCATCACGTACAACATAACATCACTCCTCACTTATTAAGGAAGATATGAATCAATTCACTTCTCGGTCCGAACACCTAAAATTAAACAAAAACGTGTTTTCAAACGCAACCTGAAAGGAAAAAATTACAGCCCTGTTAGAAGGTCACTAGTGGCTTTTGAACAAAATTTACATGAATGACAAGCCTGTTTCTAAGTGAATTAAAGTCATTAACGCAGGAATGTCTGATAAATGTGACTGTCGGCATAGGATTACATTGAACTCACTTTCACGTGTAGGAAAACAGACAGAGATAACATGAGCTTTGATACATGATACATTATCCTGCTGGAAGCAGCCATTAGAACATGAGTACCCGATACGAGTATGAGTATTTTTATTTGTGTACTTGCCGATACCGAGTACCGATACTTCTTAGATTCTTAGATGTAATTAATTGGGAGGCAGATTTTATTTTCTCCTTTGCAGATTATAATAAGGCTATAATAAGGCTAAATATCAAATCATTAACACAAGGCTATTCCACGCCAAAAATAAACAGATCTTTCTGGTTGTAACAAAAAAGTGTCATCACATTAGACAAAATGTAAATATAAGCACATAAATGAAATGAAATGTACTGCATAGTTAACACAGGCAACTTAAAAGTCAGCAAAACTTACTATGTTGACACATTCAGGGCTCCAGACAAAAGAAAGAAGTTAGGAGCCTGGCTTATATTTACATTATGGCTAATGCTTCCTTGATTTTGATTGGCTAGCGAAAGAGAAGTGATGTTAACGAGCAAAGCGCTGTTCTAGAAGTTGAACGGATTTCAACTTGAAGCACTCTGAGCACTGCGTAAAAAAACCCTGTCCACCAAACGCTTTTTTGCGCTGAGAGTGATTCAAAACCTCCAAAAAGCGTCGGGAACTTCCACATTTGGTCCTATTTCATATAAACATTGTAGCATCTTCTTTAGATGCCGCTATTCGGCTTCATCGTAACGTGGTCTTCTTTTACTGTCTATGGATACAGCAGGTTTTTATGTTTATTTATTTAGTAGTAGTCACGACGGCCACCTTAACTATAAAGCGTTGCAGGAAACGCTGGGGCTGAGACTATCTGCGCATAATTAAAAGCCGTTTCTTGCTTCTTTAAAAAAAAAATTCCCTTCGATTGAGAGAGACGGTTGCCATTGGCGACTGGAAAGAACAAACTAGTTGGAAAAAAAAATCCAGTCGCACTGGTGAACATTGTAGTCGCCATCTGGAGCCCTGGATTTCACACAAGCTTGTGGGCAGGACCTCTCAACATAGGTTTCTGGATCGTTGTCTCCCCCTAGATATTGAAGTCAGGTAAGACAACAAATTACATCTGCCGACTACGACGTTTGTTGTAGTGAAATACCATTGAGTGGTATCGGTGCGTGGTATCGGCAATTTATTTACGAGTATGAGTACAAGTGTATTAATGAAGTATCGGCCTGATACCCGATACTGGTATCGGTATCGGTGCAACCCTAGTTCAGATCCTACCTTTCAGACCGCTATCAGTATGTGAATGTAAATAGTGATTCCTCAGAACCTGTCAAGGATTAAATATGGAGCACCACAAGGATCAGTTTTAGGTCCCTTGCTGTTTTCGCTGTATATGCTACCTTTAGGCTGTTATTCGTAAGCATGGAATTAGCTTTCATTGTTTTGCAGACGATACACAATTATATATATCAGCTAAACCAGAAGACAGACAGCAACTTCAGAAAATGGAAGAATGTTTAATTGACATAAAAAAGTGGGGGCTGTGAGGTCGAGCTGGCCATCCGGTCGGGGTCTGGGCTGGTGGTGCTCGCTGCCGCTGCGGAGATCGGGGTGGTCTTCCTATCTCCACGCCAGAGCGAAAGGGGTTCAGCTCCAGGGTCTGGGGGTCAGGGTCCAGATCTAGGAGCATAGAGTATATATGGGGAGTGTGAGTGTGGGTACCAGGTCGATTTTTGTGTGTCTACATGTGGGGCGAGTGTATATTTGTTTGTGTGCATGAGGGTGGGAACATATGCTTGCGTATATGTGCGCCTGTTGGTCTTTGTCCATGTGTCAGGTCAGGCCTTAGACTCCACCTCATTCAACATCTCAGGCCCTCCTGCCCTGCCACCACACCTTGCTGGTGGAGGGTGCCCCTGGCCGCCGGTGTGTTGGTGGTTCCTCGCTCTGGGGCTGGTTGCTCGGGGGAGTGCTGGCCCGCTCTTGGCGGTCGCCTGGCGGGGCCTGGCCCTCCTGGCTCTGCTGGGCCCTGGCTGGGGGGGTGGGGGGCCCTTGGATCTCCGGGCCCAGGGACCGGACTGCCCTGGGGTGGGCGGCCGCCGCCGGAGCCTGCAGGCCTGTCGCCGCGGCCCCCTGGGGCGTCTGCGCTGCGGCTGCTGGATGACCCCTCCGGGCTTTCCTCTGCCTTTTCCTGGGAGGGAACCACAGATTTCCCAGTGGTGTTTCTCCTGAGACTCCCGGGCCCTGGGGGGCCTCCGGATGTCTGGGTCCCGGGTCCCCTCCGTGTCTGCTTCATGCCTTGCGGGACGGGGCTGTGGTTCCCCACACACACTACTAAACACTTACATGGAGGAACCTTATGAACTCAAGCGTGCTCACACACACAGGTGTGCACACAAGCATCCACATTGGTGTAAAAACAGGTGCTCACAGATACACACTGTCTTAATCTGCTGTTCCTTCAAAATATATTCTGTAATATTTGCATTTGCAAGAGCATTTGTTCATAAAGCACCACAGTTGTGGAATAAACTTACTATTAGTGTTCTCTGCTTTTAAGTCTAGGCTTAAGACCTACCTGTTTAGTCAGTCATTTGGATATTAAAGTCCCGTTTTCTTAGTTAAAGGTGAGATCTGGGGGTTCATGGTCATTTGAGATTAAAGGTGAAAGGGGGGATTGGTGCCGTCATCCTACCACTCTTGCTGATCCCTCAAGTTTGCGATGCCGAGACCCCTGGAAGCCCTCATGTCTCTGCTACCTTCCAGCTCTCTCTTTTTAGCTAGGCTGCCATAGTTACTTTAGCACTGCCGGAGGTTAGGTATAGGCACTAACTCTCTTCTCTCTCTTCTTCTTTTTTCCGAGCTGTTCCCGAGCTGATCCTGAGCTGATGCTTGGCCGACTGAACCCTTACTGGGACTCTATGGAGACGTTCTGAGCTGACACCTGACCGCCTCAACCTTCCCGAGCTGATGCTGACTGACTGAACCCTCACCAGGACTCTATGGAGACATCATCATCTGAAACCAGCTGGGATTTTTTGGACTCTATGGACCTGAACTGAATTAGCAGTTTAATATTGAACTAATTTTAGCTTATCGTTACAGGGTCCTGCAAGTGGCCCAGTACTGAGTCAGGATTCAAAAACATCCCTTGGACTATTTTTATATCTTTACTTCTGTAAAAATGACTAACGATTCATCTTGAACTAATGCTTGCTGCACCCAGTTGCCCAGAGGAGGATGGGGTCTCCTTCCGAGTCTGGTTCCTCTCAAGGTTTCTTCCTGTTAGGGAGTTTTTCCTTGCCACTGAGGCAGTCTTGCTTGTTGGGGGGTTTAGGTCGGTTATATGTAAAGTGCTTTGTGACAATGACTGTTGTTAAGAGCGCTATATAAATAAATTTGTATTTGATTTTGAATTTAAATGCATTTAGGTGTCACGCGCACTCCACTCCGCAGCCGGTAATTGGAATGGAATGCAGCCGGTCGCAGTTCAAAGGGTATTTAAGGATTCACTTCCTCCCGGCGCATCGCTCTGCCATTAGAGTCCACCCAGCCCTTTTCCGATTCTCATCGACATCAACTGTGAGTACTCCAGTTATTGGGTTCATCTCTTTGTTAGAGTGTGTGTCACTAGAACGCGGATTATTGTGGTAATCCTTACTGTTCATGTAAGAGAGTTCTTATATCAACTCGCGTGGCTTTCCTGCCTACTCGCGCTTTCAGCCGCGTTTGGGCTAACCAGCACGCTACAAGGGCTAACGAGTAGCAATTCGTTACATCCTAACCAGATCACTGTCGAATTGTGAATGTGTCGCATTTGGTTCATATCCCAATCAGATCCCTGTCCGAATCGGAGAGCATTCCTACAGCCGCCTAACCCGGATGCTGGAAGTTTGCTCGCGTCTGCCTTTCTCGTCAAATCCTTACCAGATCCCTGACGAACCTGACAGAATGGCAGAGCCAAAAAGTGTTAGCCCAGCGGAATTCGCTCGTTTATGGGACGTGGTAGCGAGCCAGGCAGCGGAGATGGAGCAGTTGCGAAGTGAAGTCGCGTCTCTGCGTCGCAGCGGCCAAGACCTTGTGGCCGCGTGCTGCGAGGTGGAGGAACTGCGGCAGGAGGTTGCGACGCTCCGCGCAGCTGTTTCGGAGTTGTCTGACCCACGCCGTGCTCCTGTAGCAGTGCCCCATTCTCCTTCCCCCAAATCACATTTGGTATTACTGGATAAATGGAATGGCATAGATGGGAAGTGTGATGTGTTTCTAACTGCACTGGATCTTGTGTTTGAGTTTCACCCCACCAGATACTCCATGGATCGCAGGCAGCAGAGTGGGCCATGGCTGTGCTGCGTTCCAATTCAGATGTCGGCCACACCTATCCGGAATTCACCCGCCAGCTCCGCCTCACTTTCGAACATCCCGACAGCGAGGTGGAGATCGACTGTAGGCTTTACCATCTGCGGCAGGGCTCAGCATCTGTGAGTCGCTACACCGCGGACTTCTGCACACTGGCTGTGCAGACCACCTGGGGAGATGCCGCACTCTGGACCACCTACTTCGAGGGGTTGGCTTCCCGGATTAAGGACAAACTTGCGGGATGGGAGCTCCCAGCCATGCTGGAGGGACTGATCCAACTGGCCTTGCGGATTGACCAACGCCTTTTCTCCCGTCAGAGGCCAGCTCCTGCACCCTGCCGCCGGCCTCTCCTCCGACCCCCCAACCCACACCACGCTGCTCACAGCTCACCACCTACTCCCTGGCACCGGCTCACCCCTCGACCACCCTGACGACAGCGCCCGGAATCGTCAGTTCTCCACCTCCCGCCGTGGCCTCACACTCCAGAGCCGGGGAACCCATGCAACTAGGGCGCGCCTCCTTAACTGCCGTGGAGAGGGAGAGACGCTATCAGGAGGGCCTCTGCGCCTTTTGTGGCTCCGCCATCACCATCGAGCGATTTGCCCTCTCCATCCGGGAAACAGCCCTGCCCGGTGAGTCCAGAGAGGAACTCACTGGGCCCACTCCACCTCCTCTCAACCCAAACTGCTGTTTCCTGTCTAATGGTTAAGGTACACCTCCAGTTTGCTAACAAATGGATCCGAAGTTCTGCCTTCCCCGACTCCGTTGCTACGGGGAACTTCATGGATCAGGCTTATGCCAAGCGGCTGGGGATGGAAAGAGAGGCGTTATCCCAGCCCATTCAGATCACCTCAGTCGACGGTCGGCCCCTCTCCAACTCACCTATCACTCACCAGACCCAACCCCTTCACCTCACCATCGACAACCACCATGAACAGATCCAGTTTCTCCTCACCTCCATCGCATCTCCCCCATCATCCTGGGGTACCCCTGGCTGCTTCAACATGACCCCCTCATCTCCTGGCACCAGAACCAGATTTTGCAATGGGGTCCGACCTGTTCCAAACTCGGCCTGCGGGCTTCGGCTGGGAATAGCTCTAGGGAGTCCGAGGCCCCCGATGTCGACACGGAGGCGATCCCAGCACCGTACCGCGACCTGGCAGAGGTCTTTTGTAAGAAGCGTGCCATCCAGCTGCCACCTCATTGCCCCTACGACCTCGCCATCGACCTCCTGCCAGGCGCAGTACCACCCTCCGGCCGACTCTACTCCCTCTCTGCCTCCAAGAGCCAGGTGATGGAGGAATACATCAACAGCACCCTCCGCCAAGGTACCATCCGGCCATCCTCCTCACCTGCTGCCGTGGGGTTCTTTTTTGTGAAGAAGGACGGCGGCCTCCGCCCTGTGTCGATTATTGGGGCTCAACAAGATCACCGTGAAGAACCGTCACCCACTTCCTCTCACCAACACCACCCTGGACGCCCTCTCTGGTGCCACCTACTTCACAAAGTTGGATCTCCGGAGCACCTATAACTTGATGCGCATCAGGGAGGGCGACGAATGGAAGACGGCCTTCATCACTCCCACGGGTCACTATGAGAGCCTGGTGAAGCCCTTCGGCCTCTGCAACGCGCCGGCCGTTTTCCAACAATTCATCAATGATGTGCTACGGGATATGCTGGGCCATTGGGTATTTGTGTATCTGGATGATATTCTCATTTATTCCTGCACCTTAGAGGAACAGCACCAGCACATTAGGGCAGTTCTCAAGAGACTGCTCGCCCACCAGCTGTACTGCAAGTTGGAGAAGTGCGCGTTTCACGAGCGTTCCACCACGTTCCTGGGTTTTGTCATCTCGCCCCAGGGGGTGACCATGGACCCGCAGAAGCTCATGGCTGTATGTCATTGGCCCCTACCCAAGACACTCAAGCAACTCCAATGGTTTCTCGGGTTTGCAAATTTCTACAGACGCTTCATCCGGGGCCTCAGTACGGTTGCCACTCCACTCACCGCCCTGACTCGTCCTTCTCCGCACCGCTTCACCCTCACTCCAGAAGCCATCAGAGCATTTCATCTCCTTTGTCACCGCTTCACCACCCATCCTCTTGCATCCAGATCCCACCAGGCCCTTCATTGTGGAGGTGGATGCCTCTGATGTGAGCGCCGGGGCAGTCCTCTCCCAACGAGGTCCAGACCAGAAGCTACACCCCTGTAGCTTCTTCTCCAGGAAGTTCGACCCCACTCAGCAGCGTTACGGCGTAGGGGACCGTGAGCTGTTGGCTATTAAGTGGGCCTTGGAAGAATGGCGACACTGGCTCCAGGGCAGCAGCGAGCCATTTACGGTCTGGACAGACCATCAGAACCTTATATCCATTCAGAACCTTAAACAGTTGAATCCTCGGCAGGCGCGGTGGGCACTCTTCTTTGAGCAATTCAATTTCCATCTGTCCTACTGTCCGGGGTCAAAGAACACCAAAGCCGATGCCCTTTCCCGCCAACATGAGGTAGACGGCCCCTGGGCGGACCCCGTGCCTGTCCTCTCCCGCACCAAAATCATCGCACCCCTCTGCTGGGACTTCGAAACGAGGGTGCACCAGGCACAGGCCTCGGAGACACCACCGGCAGGTGTGCCGCCTGGACAGCTCTATGTTCCCACAGCCATTCGCACGGAAGTGCTCACCTGGGCCCACTCATCCGCCCTTTCCGGCCACCCAGGGGCCCAACGCACCCTCCAGTTTGCCAGCTGAGCCTTCTGGTGGCCATCCATAGTGAAAGATGTTAAAGAGTTCGTCCAGGCGTGCCCAGTGTGTGCCAGGGCAAAGGACTCCAACCAACCATCTCCGGGGGAGCTCCAGCCTCTTCCCCTTCCCCGGAGGCCCTGGTCCCACATTGCTGTCGACTTCATCACGGGCCTGCCGGTCTCTGAAGGCAAGAATACCATCCTCACCATCGTCGATCGGTTCTCCAAGGCTGTGCACCTGGTGGCCCTCACCGGACTCCCGTCAGCTAAGACCACCGCGGAGCTGATATTAGAGCATGTAGTCCGCCTGCATGGTTTCCCCAAGGACATCGTCTTGGACAGGGGGCCTCAGTTCACTGCTCGTTTCTGGAAGGCCTTCTGCCGTTTGATCGATTCCACCTGCAGTTTATCGTCTGGATACCACCCCCAGATGAACGGTCAGACAGAGCGGACCAACCAACAACTGGAGCGCTACCTGAGATGCTTTGTCGCCGATCACCAGCGCTCCTGGGCCTGCTACCTCACTTGGGCTGAGTTATCCCACAACCTCCACATCTCCTCTGCCACCAATCTCAGTCCATTTGAGGTATGCTACGGTTACCAGCCTCTGATGTTCGACCACCAGGAGCCAGAGGTGGAGGTGGAGCCGATGACTCTGGAATCACACCAACGCAACCATTCACCGTGCTAACACCTGTTACGCCACTCAACACCACCGTTGGCACCCACCGGGACGTTTGTACCACGTAGGTGACAAGGTATGGCTATCCACCCATAACCTCCATCTGCACACGGACTCCCGCAAGCTCACCCCCCGGTACATCGGACCATACCGCATCACCCACCAGATTAATCCTGTCACCTACTGACTCCAACTGCCTGCGGCGTTCCGGATCCATCCGGTATTCCACACCTCACAGCTGAAACCCGTCGTGACTTCACCCATGGTGCCTTCCACTCCTGCCCCTCCACCCCCCCGCATCATTAAGGGTGGTCCCGCATACACCGTGCGTTGGATCCTCGATTCGCGCCCTCAAGGCAGAGGTACCCAATACCTCATTGATTGGGAAGGTTACGGCTGCGAGGAGCGGTCGTGGATTCTGGCCCGGTTTGTACTCGACCCAGAGCTGATACGGGACTACCATCGTCGGGTATCCTCCCAGCCGGGTCCGTCTGGTGCCGGTCCTGGGGGGGGACTGTCACGCGCACTCCACTCCGCGGCCGGTAATTGGAATGGGACGCAACCGGTCGCAGTTCAAAGGTTATTTAAGGATTCACTTCTTCGCGGCGCGTCACTCTGCCATTAGAGTCCACCCAGCCCTTTTCCGATTCTCATCGACATCAACTGTGAGTATTCCAGTTATTGGGTTCATCTCTTTGTTAGAGTGTGTGTCGCTAGAACACGGATTATTGTGGTAATCCTTACTCTTCGTGTAAGAGAGTTCTTATATCAACTCGCGTGGCTTTCCTGCCTACTCACGCTTTCAGCCACGTTTGGGCTAACCAGCACGCTACAAGGCCTAACGAGTAGCAATTCGTTACATCCTAACCAGATCACTGTCGAATTGTGAATGTGTCGCATTTGGTTCATATCCCAATCAGATCCCTGTCCGAATCGAAGAGCATTCCTACAGCCGCCTAACCCGGCCGCTGGAAGTTTGCTCGCGTCTGCCTTTCTCGTCAAATCCTTACCAGATCCCTGACGAACCTGACATTAGGTCATGTAATATTTGCTTATAGCAATAATGGAATGGGTGTGGCTAAGGTAAATGGCCAGGAAGTATTTATTCCCAGACTGCTAATCCTTTTGAAATGATTTGTTATACTCCACACTCTAAAAATAAGTTTCCAAAGTGTGCCAAAATGTTTATTTAGCATTAAACCTGTCCTATGGAAGCTTCTTTGTGATAGTACTAAAATGGTTCTGGAATCAAAATGAAATGGAAAAGTAATATTTCAGCATCACTGCAGAGACAGCGTTTGTCACATTAATTTTGACATGTCACAGAGTCTTTCACATTTGTAATTTTCTATTATGGGTTGACCAAGAGCTTATAGTGCTTATTTATGTTAGCTTAGGGGAAGGAAAATCTGAGATGGTCAGAAGACAGTTAAAATAAACTTCAATAAATATTCTACTAATAAAGCATAAAGATGATGTGCCAAATAGCATTTCTAGATGAAACACTACCCTTTTAATGAACCTTATGGAATGTAGTGTCACTACACTCTAGTCATTTAGTAGGTTTGTAGATTTGTCTTTGGTAACCTTTGCAGACATTTAATTCTTGGTTTCATCTGTATATCAACATGATTTGCAACAACAAGAAACAAGAAACAAACAAATAAGATAAACATGATTGTGGAATACAAGATAAAAGAAATGTTGCAATGATGCCAGTCTAAATTCAAAGTGTTTTAATATATGAAAAGGTCTCATAAGCAGCTGCATTCAGAGTAGTGTCTCTGGAAAGGTCATGATAGTCTGTCCTGGGATTGATGCCCTTTGACACAAGTGGTCTTTTTCCTTTTCTCATCTCTTTTGGTACAGATTGTGGTGAAATTATGCCTCAGATTCCAGGGAATTACAATTGCCACTGAGATAGACAGAGAGGGAAAAAAGTAAGAGAAAAAGAGAAAATTAAATTCAAATTCAAACCCAATACATGTATCCCCATATTACATTATAAATATTTTAAAGACTAACATTTCATAATGAGCTACTGTAGTCTAATGAGTCAATAACTGCAGTGTAAAATGTGCTTTTAAATTCTATGAATAGGGCAATTAGACTGTAAATGGTGAGGATTCAAAAGAAAAAATTCTAACGAAAAGTTGACATCAAGTTTTCCTGATATCTAGGCAAATTAATAAAGCTGTCATACAGGAGAGAGAATTTATCATAGCAGCTCAAAACTGGCCAGATCACCAATGAAAAAATGCCTTCTCTTTTTCCTTAACAAATATGAGCACTAATCAACCTGCTTCCTCTGCAAGGGTCTCACCTTTCATTTTGTTCACATCACATATCACCAAGACCTCTGAATAATGACTCCGTCTAGCTTATAAAATATCTCTATAAAACGTATAGCAGTCCTATTATATTCTTATTCATGAAGGGTTCCTCCAAAACACAAAGTTGACCTCATATAAATATGATCAGCAAAAATGGTATGATGTAGAGTTCTGCAATAAATTTTCAAGATCATCAGTGTGCATCGGGTTTCTTTTAAAATATAAATTCCTTTAAGACACATATTTGAAGGTTATTAGTATGTATGTTCTTCATTTGGTCCCAAATATAGTATAAACTTTACTGTAACTAATTAGATTAATAACTATTAAGACTGCTGATAGTGTACACAAAAATATTATTTCAGGATCATGAAAACAAAAAAATCTTACACACTGTTTCACTACTGGACACCTTCATATGATTCTCACGTTTCTTAAATGTGAAAACATAATGCCTCAGTATAAAGCCGAAGCAGTCTCTTCTCACCTATCAGCAGTAATCAAACGGTCACTTTTCACCCTCCTTGATCATCATGTACAACATAACATCACTCCTCTCTCTAAAACCCAAGACCCAAGACTGTACCTTTATCTACTCCTCTGGGGCCTCAAGAGACTCTAAGTCTAGCAAGAGGGTCTGTTTTGTCTTGTTATTTTGTCTTGTTAAGATATTCGTTACTAGGGGAAAGGGTAAAGAACAAGGCTGCTCCTGGTAATATGTAGGTTAAGGGTGACAGGATATATAGATTTGAGGGGACAGGATATAAGGGCAAGGGACTGGTTAGGTTAGGAATGTACCAGGGACAACTGGGGAATAGAGGAGCAAAGATTAGAGGCTCCCTGAAAATACACACATGTATGGTGACTACAAACTACTTATACTGTAAGAATAATTGAATAAAATATAATTGAATATGATTGAATATAATTGAATAAAATCGAGTACAATCCAGTAAAATCCATCAGTCACTAGTGGCTTTTGAACAAAATTTACATGAATGACAAGCCTGTTTCTAAGTGAATTAAGGTCATTAATGTACACTTCAGTGTACCTCATTGAATAAAAATAACAAATGTAATTATTTGGCATGTCCTCTAGTAGTTCATGTTATTGTATTTTATTATGTTTATGTATTTTGTTTTTTTCTGTAAATGATTGTTAGTTAGCTAATTAACATGTTATAGGTATACTTTATATCCATCTGTGGCTTAGTTTTTAGTCACTGATAGTGACATTACTAGTCATTTTGGGGCAGTCCCAACCAGATACTTTAACCTTTAACTAGCTTTAACTAGCTTTACATAACTAGTTATTTACATATGATCAAGATTCATGACACATGGTGAAAATGTTTTATTATCATATAAAACCTTTAAAATCCTTTCGTGTCTTATTGCTGTAACTATATTACAAGGGAACATATTATTAATTAACATATTTGATGCAGGTGCAAGATTCAAAAAGAAAATGTGACTTGGATATAGTAACTGGTAGATATGGCTTGGTTGCACTAGTCCAGCCATTTTCAGTGTCAGTCCTTCTCACCCCATGCACTACACAGATTTGAGGATTACCAACAACAGTGCACCTGATCCAATTTGGTAGCTAATGAAACAAAACTGGGATGTTGGGACCAGAAGCACCAAAGTGGTGCAGATCATGGCAGGACTATTTTTATATGTTCACTTATTTTAAAATGATTAATTAACGATTAATCTTAAACTAATTTTAACTTGTGTATTAAATGTTCACGCACCACAGTTGCTGAAAGGAGGATGGGGTCCCCTTCCGAGTACTGGTTACTCTCAAGGTTTCTTCCTGCTAGAGGGAGTTTTTCCATGCCACTGTTGCCTAAGGCTTGCTTGTTGGGGGTTTGGGCTGGTTATCTGTAAAGAGCTTTGACAATGACTTTTGACTGTGTATATAAATAAAACTAAATTGAATTGAATTGAACAAGGGAAGCTCATTGAGATCCATTATAATGTTGAGAACTACAAACACTGCCTAAACACAGTAGTTGATAATACAGATGGGTAAGACAAAAACATGAAAATTTGTGGTCTGTAATTGTGAAAGATAGTGGCCCCCACAAAACGTTTCCTGAAGACATGAAAGTTATAAGCAAACCATACAAAAAGACAATATGTTGCTGCAAACAAATGATGTTCAAAATGTACATCAACAGAACTTCAAGAACCACATAATATTTCAGGGCATTTATGGAACACTCAATTGCCTCTTTCAGAGTGGAGATTGTGTGCATGAAGGAGGCAAGCTTTAGAGGAGTCCCTGGGGTGGCAACAGACAGATAGGTCTGTATTGGCCCTGACACATGGATTCCAGCAGGAGGTCCACAAAATAGAAATACTCAAGTCGAATAGATTTTTGTACTTTAGACAGTTCCTGTTTTCTCTCAGGCAACTCATCTAGATTATCTTACCTTGCCTGTCCAAGTGCATTTTAAGTAAGTAGGTGCACTTTACTTAATGCTCAAAACACGCCAATCCAAGACCATGCAGACACCAGCACAGAACAGACTGGAGTATTCTCAACCACAAGAGACATGATTCAACTGTTAACCTAATTAGAACTGTTGATTCTAGTGTGTTAATGCATGAAATACTAAATCTGTTCAAAGCAGAGGGTCATGAGGACAAAAGAGGACAAAGAGCACCTACTGTTTTCATTGATGCTGATAGATAATGAGGTAAGATCCATTTTAGGCTTTGTAGTCAAGCATTAGTTTTTTATGCTACAGAGCCATTGAAGGGTGTAGAGTAATGTTTAGGAATTTTGCTGCCTTAGAAATAAGCCCTGTATCTTTGCTCTGAATAACCTCTAATTGTCTACTAACTCTCAAAAGGTTGTGTTGAGTCCATCCCTCAGCGGGTCACAAATGTTTCAGTGGCACAGAGGAAGGTGGTCTTAATGGTTTAGGTCATAATGTTACATAACACTGTAATAAAAGAAACTGCACCCCCTCTAAAGGTAATAGGGGCCTGGAGTATATCTAAACTACCCTAAAATGTATTAGTCCCACTATTTATCACATCTTTTGGACCAACTGTCTTCCATAATAAGACATATCATTTTCAGATGTGATATTTTATATAAGTAAAAAAGAAATAATTATATATTACAGAAAGACTGGGGCGGGGTGGTATGGCCAATCATTAAACTGATATGATATGCGTTTAACATATGTATAGTTGTAAATAGAAAGGTATTCAAAGCAAAACAAGCCAAACAGCAATCCTCGGGGTAGTATGACCATATGCTTTCGAAAAAAATAAAGCGGGAGATATTTAGATATCTAACGCTAAATATTCGCAATGAGCGTGCTTATGTTGAGAGTTGAGCTCAGAGCGCATGCGCGTTAATGATCAATATCCAACCCCGTACACGCGGACTTCAGCATGCAGGCGCGGAATTACAGAGAGACGCACAAGACGAGAAAACCTGCAGAAAAGTGCCAGAATCCAAGACCATTTCTCGCAGCCAGTTTATTGTAGGAACAACTTACGCGTTGTCTCATCTAATACGACTTAAACTACATTCACATGTAACTGCTGTAAAACAGTGAGCGTCGTAAAATTAAGCAAAAGTAACTTTAAAATAAAAGGTTCATCGAAATACATCGGGTAATATGTCTTTAGATGAACTGTTTTTTTCAAACCTTGAGACAAAACCGTCGTCCAACGAGTCGTGGGAGCTCGGGAACTCGGCTGCAGGAACGGAGTCACCACAATGGCACACGGGCATCTTCATCACATCCCTATACGCGCTCATCATCACCGCCGGACTTATCGGCAACATCACGCTCATCAGGACATTCTCCACCGTTAAATCCTTGAGGAACGTTCCCAACATGTTCATGTCCAGCCTGGCGCTGGGGGACGTGCTGCTCCTGGTCACCTGTGCGCCGGTGGACGCCAGTAGGTTCTTGGCGGATGAGTGGCTCTTCGGGAGATTGGGCTGTAAACTTATTCCATTCATCCAGCTCACATCAGTCGGGGTTTCCGTTTTTACTCTAACCGCGCTGGCAGCAGACAGGTAAGAACAAATGAGTTCTGCTCTACAGGGTTACATTTATTATCCCATACACAGAAATGGGCCTTTTGGTATTGCATGATCAATAAAATATATCATATTTTATTAGTAGTTTGAAAAAACATATACATGTTTAAAACAAATAAATAGAAATAAAATCATAAATCTGTGATCTGTTATAAAGACGTCCATAAAACGTTCGTAAACTATCTGTGTTATTGTCTTATCCATGGTGTAGCGGGAAAAGCATTGGTCATTTCATCTGGAATATTTGGTGTATGATTCAAGAGCAAAGAGGTTTGAATGACTGTTTTTTCATTCAGAGTATCTCAAACAAGAAAAATGGTCTTATGAATGACATGTTATTTCAACATCATAATATATCGTTTTGATATTTAGCTTGCATGTTTATATTCAAAAAGCAACAAAATATAAATAAATGTTCATGTTTAACAATGAGAGATTGACCTCAGAGGCCAGAGAACTAATCCTGTGACAGAGTAATGCCATGCTTGGACTCATCTCTCTGGATTCACTGGCTTCACAGTGAGCTACGTATAACACCACTGGGTTCTGGAACAGTATTAAATGTTGTTCATATGAATGCTTATCAAAAGCTATAAAATCATCTTTAAGTTGTATATACATTTTGGTGTCCAGAAAAAGGAACCTTTTTCAGAAGAAAATTAATTGAACTCTATAGTTGAAAGTATATTGAGGAGGGATATGTATTATGAAATGTATTCTAATACTGATGTTAAGTAGCTTTATGCATAATTAATCCAAAATGAGTAAAACTTGTATTCACTGTAAGTCTGACTGTCAATATGGGGAAAGTATCCTCTTTTAGATTCAGCATGCTGTAAAACAAAATCCATCAAGCATATATTTGTATTCATTTTTAGACAAAATTAAAGACAAAATCTGCCATAATTAATTAGCAGTTT
Source organism: Distichodus sexfasciatus (assembly GCA_032718565.1). NCBI lineage: Eukaryota > Metazoa > Chordata > Actinopteri > Characiformes > Distichodontidae > Distichodus > Distichodus sexfasciatus. The sequence goes on from JAVGVS010000171.1 coordinate 702,192, forward strand.
AACATTGCAAGGTTGCACATAATGACAAAAAACAAATGTTTTTTCTCCCATCTCTGAGTTCCTGAATTGTGTGTATAATTGTTACATTAATGGATGTACAAGCTTTTTTTTCGAAGCCATTATGTGAATAATATTTATATAATGTATTTACTCTTACTTTACCGATTTTCATTCTTAAATAATTAATTTGTTCTTTAGTGATCTTTCACTACTTTAGCAATACTTTAAGGTTTCAAACAAAGCTACCTACACAGACAGAGATTTAACAGTTATGGTGGAGTAATATTATTAAAACCTGCAAGCTTAGCAACAATAAATGCTAATACTTTTTACATTTATAGAATACATTATTCATTCAGAGGCTGACTTCAAACTATCCCATTACCTTTGCAGACAGAGAGTCCAACAGTTGTCATTATAAGAGTGGCTCCAGTAAAGGTGACAGAAACCTTCATACTTACTCAACTCAAGAGGAAACACTTTAATGTTCCTTACCAAGCCAATTTCTCTCATCAATGCTCCCAGTGTGTAAAGATTGGATTTTGAAACAGGACAGATGGTTCTCATAAAATGAAGACCTGTGCTTTGTCAAAACATCCAGCTACATTATTTCTGTCTGCTGTGTTTTATTGGAAATGTTTTCTTTTCCCAAGGTCTGTATTGTTATTAAATTTCAGATACAGAAAGACATTCACAAAATTGTAAAAGCTCAGATAAAGTTCAGATAAACTTAGAGAAATGAATATTTATATTATGGAATTTGAACAGTATAAATTTTTTATGATAGTATTTCCAAGAGTTCTTGCCTAAAGAAATAAAGCCTCTCTTCTAATGAAAATTACATTTTCATTCTCTTTTAGATATAAGGCTATTGTGAAACCCATGGACATTCCAACATGTCATGCCACAGCGAAGACATGCTTAAGAGCTTCTGCCATTTGGATTTTCTCCATGCTATTGGCCATTCCGGAGGCTATTTTCTCTGACCTGCACACTTTCTACATCACACAGACCAACGAAACCTTCCAGACGTGTGCCCCATACCCCAGCTCTGGTGACCTCCACCCCAAAATTCACTCCATGGCCTCTTTTCTTATTTTCTATGTTGTCCCCCTCTTTATAATCTCTGTTTATTACTTCTTCATTGCAAGGAGCCTGTTTCAGAGTGTGACTAATATGCCTGTGGAAGGAAACATCCCCATTAGAAGACAGGTAAGCTGCTCTAAATTAATTAAGACCATTTATTCATTCATTAATTTTCTGAACTGCTTAATCCCAGCTGGGGTTGCGGAGGGACCGGAGCAATCACACACATTCACACTTTACTGGGCCAATTTAGAGTCGCCAGTTAACCTACATCACATGCTTTTGGACTGTGGGAGGAAACTGGAGCACCCGGAGAAAACCCACACGAACATGGGGAGAGCATGCAAACTCCACACAGAAAGACCCTATGGCCATCCCCAGGGTTCGAACCCAGGACCTTCTCGCTGTGAGGCGGCAGCGCTAACCATGCCAGCCTAATTAAGACCAGTCAATTCAAAGGACAGGTGAACCTGCCATATATAAGACATAGTTTAGACTTCAGAACTTCAGAACTATTCCAAGATATGGTCTTTTTATGCCATAACATACATTTTTAAGCAGCTATGAAATCAAACACAATCACATTTAAAATGAAATACAGATAATTTGGTATAGTTTCCAAAAGAACAATGTGAGCTTTAATGATGGTTTACCAAAAGGTTTTATGCTTGTATTTAAAAGGTTTCCTGAAAAGAATAATGAATGTAATCATGCTGCTGCCTGTAGAGCTGTAACTATTTGCTTGGAACTATACTTTTAAGTGCCCTGCATGGTTCAGGTATTAGGAGGGTTAGTCTTTGTATGCAACCTGATTGTAAAGGCACCCTGATAAGTGGTGTGTAAAGATGAGTGTGCTGTGTCACAATAGGCCTGTGGTGCACATGTGACACAGTCAGACTTTCATTTTGATAAAAATATCCTTTCACAGGTGGTATTAAGTCAGGAGGACCAGGAGATATCAGATCGCAACACAGGCTGACTTTATAAGGCCAAGTGTCAGTCAAAGCTTATGAGGAAGACAATCCTGAGTGTATATGGCTATAGAACTGGATCCAGCCCTGGATACCAGCTCTTAAACTAATATATGTATGCACAGGTGAAGCTGAGAAGAAGTGCTTGCTGTAATTGTGTTGTGAATGTTTTTGACAGTGATGTAGAGGCAATAATGCCTCAAAATATTAGAAGTCTAGACGTGTCACAAGTTTTGCAGAATGTGCAGTACAAGATTTAATGTGGAATTTCATAAATCTGTCATAAACAATAAAGCAAAATGCCAGTTTTTTAATTCTATCTCTCATACTTAAAACAATGGGTTTGTTGTTTTCCGAAGAAGAACTATCTTTGAAACAACCCTCTTTTCCTTTCTACCTCAGATCGAGTCGAGGAAGCGACTGGCTAAGACAGTACTGGTGTTTGTGGGCCTTTTTGCTATTTGCTGGCTACCCAGCCATGTGATCTACTTATACCGTTCCTACCATTACTCGGAAGTGGACACGTCCATGGTCCACTTTGTTGCCAGCATAAGTGCCCGCATTCTTGCCTTCACCAACTCGTGTGTCAACCCATTTGCTCTCTACTTGCTGAGTAAGAGTTTTCAGAAACAGTTTAAGAAACAGCTCTGTTGCTGCTGTCCCTGTCTTTCGCCGCACACCCAAAGTACGACACGCAGCAACACACGAATGAGCTCGCTCAAGAGCACACAGAACCACACAGTGGCCAGTTTCAGCCTCATAAACGGCAACCGTATCTGCCAGGAGGATTACGTGTGATAGTATACTTTCTGGAAGCATTACTGTAGCAAAAATCCCACAGTGGTCTTTCTTAAGCCTAGTCTTCGGGACCCAATGTATTGCACACTTTTCTGTTTTGAAATATTCCTATTCATAGCACACCCCATAGGGCACAAAAATGTTGTTTTGTCATTGTGACTAGGGGTGTAATGATGTAATGATCTACAAGCCCATAGCATCGATCTGAAATGAAAATCACCTTCAGACATCATACATATTATAAAGATTCTTTGACATTAAAGACAAGGTATTGTTATTAAAACAGATGATTTTAGTGATCTGATATGAATGGAAATGATTATGTGAAATCAGTACATGATATTGTCTCATATTGATGGGTGGGTAATAAATTGAATCAAAATTGTAACATAGGAGACTTTATGATATCTGCAGACATTGAATTGTTTTCCATTGAATCAGTATTCTGAAAAACCTGTTACTTACACCCTTAATGGTATCTCAAATGCCTGTTGAAATAAATGTTTAAAAATTTTATGTATTGGATACCTTGAAAGGATACATCAAATGGAAACCTTAAAAGTCTTAGAAAAGCCATAGAAAAGGTTTAAGTCACGTTTAGACCTCACTTAAAAGCATAGAATATTTTAAAACATCTGATTCAGCTTGTCAGATTGTAGGGTCCGAGAAGGAGAATCCATATTAATGAGATCAGATCAGTGGACCCTGAGCTTTAAAACAAATAATCAAAGATTAAATTTGCCTTTTGACCTGCAGCCATAATACATTTTTAGCATTTATCAGGTATTGCACTCCTTAGAAAAAGTGCAGCTTTATGACTTAAGCTCAGTGCTTAGGCTTGTTAGGTGTCCATGTTACAGGTGGTTTTAATCTCTATTGAATGTCATTGAATTGTGTCCTTGTAAATGTAATGGTGGAAGTGTTTTATTTTTTTTACTATTGAGGACAATTGTTTGAACAATATTAGCTCTTTAAAATATTCATCATTTGCAGTGTTGTAAATGTGCAAGTGCTGACAGCAAAGTGCCAATTATTTTGATGCCTGTTATTTTAGTTTGACCATGTATCTTGATGATGTAAATTATAGCATAGGCTGGAGTTTCATTCAGCACTGCTCCTGTAACACTATACTTTTGAGATTGTCTGTCATGATTGTAACAGAAAAATAGTCAAAAATGTACAAACAAGGTCAAAAAACAGCAAAAATAAACTGTGAAGAGGCGGCATATCGATTTGTACAGACTACAGATTTGTTGTAAATAGGCCAGCAATGCCTCAGGTCATAATGTAATAAAAACCATAGCTATTTATCTCAATTTTAGCTGTAACAGCCTCATCATCTGCGCCTGTGACGGTGTCTGCTCTGTGTCCTAACAGCAGCTATTTCATCCCTTAACATGTTAAACATTTGGCTTTTCATCCCAAGTGCTTGTCTTTTTTGTGTGTGCAACAAGAGCCAAGTTGGCCTTTACACCCTCGGGTAACAATACAGGAAAACGTTTCTATGAATTGAACTCTCCTTAAAACATTTCTTTGAAAATGAGGCTGTTGTTTTTTGTGCCAGTTTCGTCCTGTGCCCATGTGAGAAGCATTGACGTATTTGAAAATGTGAATTAAATGTTAGCTTTAAACACTGAAATGGCTCAGAGTTTTGCTTTTTACATTTACCCTAATGAACCAATGTATGGCTGTGTTTGGCCCAGTATTCCCTTTATCTGACACAGCAACCAAAAGCCAATTACTAAATGTTTTGTATTACATAATATTCTTAGTAAAAGTGAACCAATCATTGCTTCTGAAAAAGATGGCAGTATTTCTTGTGTAGTCGCATCTCATCCATAGTACAGAACCACCAGTCCACCAGCCTTAAGGGAATGAGAAAATTATCCTCTGTTAAAAACTACCAAGTTGCATCTTTTCAAACTGTAGAACTATCAAAGACTCTAATTTTCCAAGAGGATAATGATAAAATGTTAATTATTGCCACAATATACAGTATGCGGAAATATTCATACTGAATAGCAGTAAATAGTCTTACAAACTATGAATACATTTGGTTGCAGAAGTATTGCATTTATTGAACTGACCGTACTTGGTAATGATTCTGAAAATTTTGTTTCAAAGTAAATCTATTATATTTATATCACTAAGACAAACTCTAAATTACAGTGAATGTTTTTATTAATTTCCACTAACTTTAAAAGTGATTTCCAAAGTAATATCAGAGTACAGGTTCATAGATGATTTTGCTTCCTTTTTCAGAAACTTGGGTTCTCAAAACCCCCTTGGGACAAAAGGCAGTTGACAGTCAAACCTGACTCCCTGACAATACTGTGCACTTCCACTACTGAACCATACTTTAGACATCTCTTGTCTGGAGTTCTGGAAAATGTCTGATTTTGTTTTTAATCTTGTGCCACTGCCTTCTTCTTGGCCATTTCAAATAGTAAATGTTCTTCGTTTCTCTTTTATCATGAAGTGTTTATGGCCTGTTTTCTGTTAGCGGCTTTGTTGTCATTTCTCAAAATTGAAGTTCTTTTTGATGTCTGCTGTTTCATTTCATCCTCGTAATGAAAACAACCTAAAGCCTCTTTTGATGACATCATGCTGTCATCACAGTTATTTAAAGTCTAAAATAATATTAAATAATCAATACATCAGTATGTTTTGTTGCTACATGCACAGCACTGATGCAAACAACAGGATGAAATCTTTTAACAACCTCAGTCTATGCAAATGGAGTTCATTGTTTATAGACCAATTCTGTTAATAATTTAAATGGATCGAATTGTTTATGCCATAGTACTAAACTGGAATATGAAAGTGCCACAGCGTCTGGCCATGGAAGGACCCCAGCAGCAGACTGAGTTCCACCTCCAAATTAAGCATACCATAGAGAACCATACCTTGATCTGCAGTAAGCAAAGAGATTTCCATTATTTGGGATACTGCTATATAGCCTACTAGCTTTGCAGGATTGTATTTGGTTTATTTTACATGTCTCTAAACTTGGAAATCCTGCCATGACTTCATCTCTTTTGGAGCATTAGACAGTTTTTGGTACTAAAGGAAATACTGTTGTCACTTTGAATTAATCAGGTGTGTGTGTTTGTCTGTCTGTCTGTGTGTTTGTGAAATTACTTTTTCTATTTTCATCTTTGTGTAGTGTTTTAGCTTTGAAACAACAAAAGGCATCTACCTGTAAACCAGGCTCCAGCTCTTCTACACAGCCCTAATCATATCCATTTTGTGCATAACTGTGGTAGTTGGCAGTTGGTGGCGTAATGGTAGGGTGTCCGTGCCGTGATCAGAAGCTCACAGGTTCGAATCCAGGGCTAGTTACCACTGAGGTACTCATGAGCAAGGTACCCAAGCACTGCTCCCCAAGCACTTGTTAGCTGCTCACTGCTCCTTCACGGATGGGTTAAATGCAGAGGTCACATTTCATTTGTTTACAATGTGTGTTCACAATGTGTGCTGTGCTGTTTGTTCACACTGACAAATAATCACTCACTTTCACTTTGTCTGATCGCAAATATACGTGGATTCAGGGCTGCCGAAAAAATAATTGGTACCATCATCAGAACTAGTAACAAGTAAAGAAAACTATCAAAGCTACACACCAATCCTGTTCTAGTCAACATACTGCCATGTTCCTTAGGAACTGTATGGATTTTATTTATATTAGTGTGTGTATGTTTCCACATGAAGACAGTTACTATGTATCTCCAATACCGAAGAAATGATCTCTCATGTTCTTGTTTTTATCTTTGTACATTTACTCAAGAAAAATTGTAAATTGTAAAATGTGAATGTGAAGGTATTTGAGATTAATTCAGAACGCAAGACAATGCTTTGCAATTTTTTACAGAAAGGAAAGTAGACAAAGAATAAAAATGTTTTCTGCCCATGTTCTATCAATGGAGCCCAGTGACGTATTTAGCAGTATCCACTTCTGAAAGTGTCCAGAATTTGCTAAAGTGGTACATGTCATGTTATTAAGTTTTTGACTAAGGTCTGTTCTTCTACAGTATTTCTCTGCACTGGGCATGAGCAATGGACTGTAGGGCTCCAGTAAATACCTCATTGCACAACCAGAGCATCATTAGATATTGATATGTTGATTGTTAAACTGATGTCTCAATGTATGTAGACTGATGTATCATTACATTCCTAAACACAATTTTAATTACAAGTAAATGTCAATTTTAACGCCTCATTTAAGAGAAGACAAAAGTATTATTGGTTTTAAAAATTTATAACTTGACAGTTTATCTCTTCTCATAAACACATCAAACTTCACTGGAACTAAAGAGACAGCATCTTGCCTCTTCTAAAAGAAGGATCTCAGCTGTAACACTGAAATAACACTTCAACATTGCATGTCACAGTCGAAGTCTATAGCATCTGAAAGGACATCAGGGGTTCAGCCGTGTACAGCAGGTCTTTTAAAGATTATAAATCTAGTAAATTGGTTTCATGCTCCTTAACCTTTCAGGTCAATCAAGGGATGGTTCCACATGCCACTTAAGCACGAAGACAGGTCTGTATTGTACTATACTTTTTCATTAAATCCTACAGAATCACAAAGAGGACCTATGCTAAAACTCTTACTTCAGTTGTATTTTTGTTATGCACAATAATGTCTTATATACCTTTTAGAGAATATGGTGAAAGGAGATCGCAACTCCTGAGACATCACACAGTGCAGAAATTGCATATGCATTTATGATGTCAATCAATCCTATGACTCATTGAAAAGAATTCTGTAATAATAACATCCATAATGATGCCTAGTGTTGTGCACTGAGTAGGAGGAAATATGACAGACAAAAAGAAGGAAAGGTCAGGCCAGTCATCTTCAACCAATAAAAGTCAATGGCGCAAAGCATGACTGTGAGAAAGCTTTCAAAGCAGAAGTGGACCACTCTGAGAACATTGCATTTTCTTGCTAAAACAGCATGGGTTTGTCTCAAACTGCATGGGTTTGGGTGCTTACATGGGGAGCAACGTGTCTAAAACTTGCTGAAGAACACTGATGTGTGGGACTCTTTGTGTTACTAAATGTCACTAAGACTTAGACTTTTCTTTGTAAAGATGAAACGGGTTGGTTTAAATGTGCTTTTACATATTTTGCTTTTTCACAAAATATTTTTTTTAAACCCGCCACCACCACCCCTCTTTGGAGGACGACTTTATTTATTTATTTATTTATTTTCAATTAATTAAACAAACAAACAAACAAAAAAAGTTGATGAGAAAGGCAACAGAAGGAGGCGGGAGAAGAAGAAAAAAAGAAAGAAAAGAGAAGGGAAAAAAAGGGGAGAAGGGGGATAGAGAGAGAGAGAAAAAACAAAAACAGATAATCTGCTTCCATACCTGCTGACAAAAAAAGAGAAAACAACAGAAGACACAACAGCAGAGAAATTGCAGCAACAACCAACATCTGTATGAATCACAGTAAATACTAAATTTTAAGTGTTATTGAGCAGCACACATAACTAATATTACAAAATATGTTTTGAAGCAACAGCAGATCAAGACTGTGAGTACCTGTTTTTTTACACCAATGTGGATGCTTGTGTATACACCTGTGTGCACACATGTGTGTGAGCGCGCTTGTGTTCATAAGGTTCCTCCATGTGAATGTTTAATAGTGTGTGGGGGGAACCACAGCCCCGTCCCGCAAGGCATGAAGCAGACACGGAGGAGACCCGGGCTCCAGACATCTGGAGGCCCCCCAGGGCACGGGAATCCCAGGAGAACCACCGCAGGGACAGCTGCGGTTCCCACCCAGAAAAAGGCAGAGGAGAGCCCGGAGCGGGGTCATCCAACAGCCACAGTGCAGACGCCCCAGGGGGCTGCGGCGATAGGCCCGCAGGCTCCGCCGGTGGCTGGCCACACCAGGGCAGACCGGTCCCTGGGCCCAGAGATCCAAGGGCCCCCCATCCCCCAGCCAGGGCCCAGCAAAGCCAGGAGGGCCAGGCCCCGCCAAGTGACTGCCGAGAGTGAGCCAGCACTGACCCGAACGTTCAGCCCCGGAGCAAGGAACGACCAATGCACCGGCGGCCGGGGACACCCTCCAATGGCAGGGTGTGGTGGCAGGGCGGGGGGCCTGAGATGTTGAATGAGGTGGAGCCTAAGGCCTGACCTGATACATGGACATAGACAAACAGGCGCACATATACGCAAGCATACGTTCCCACCCTCATGTACACAAACAAATATTCATACACTCACCCCACATGTAGACACACAAAAATGGACATGGTACCCACACTCACACTCCCCATTTATACTCCAAACTCCTAGATCTGGGCACCACGCCCCCAGAGGAGCAATCAGCGCCAGACCCTGGAATTAAACCCCTTTCACTCTGGTGCGGAGACAGGAAGACCACCCTGGTCCCCGCAATGGCAGAGAAGACCACCAGCCCAGACCCTGACCGGATGGCCAGCTCATCCTCCCCACCCCCAGCCCCGGACAGCAAACAAAGAACAGGGGTGTGAGAAGACCGTGCTTCACCCCACCTGCTCCAATGTAGTGTTGGTGTGTGTTGCTCTACAATGCTTTAAAACAGGGGAGGGGCAAGACACCAACCACCCTCCGCCAGCTCGTGTCAGCTCGGCCCCTCCCAAGAGCCCTCAATGTCTATGTGCAACTTAAAATTGGGCACTGGCACCAGAGGTAAGGCTGAATGAACAGACCGCCCTCTGGATGCCATTCGATGTGCCCACCCCCAAGCCCTATATGTTTATGTCATGTGACAGTAAGTAATGAGAGTGTCTAAGTTGTGGTGTATGATTGAGATGCAGGTGGTCGTGAGGAGACAGAGGAGGAATACCTCCCCTGCATCCCAGCGACACAGCCGCACCTACTTGTATGTTGGTGTGATGGAGCGGGAGGGGGGAAGCACTAGGGATGGGGAGGAAAGAAAGAAACAAAAGATTTTTACAGCAGCCTGTTAAAAGTTGTCATGGCTGCATGCCGTGGATGGAGACACAGACGCGGGAATGAAGATGTAATCGTGTTTATTATTTACAGTGCAGAGAAAAGTACCAACAGAGTCCTCAGTTCCAGCCAGCCGCGAGCGCGTAAGCAGTTCGGTGGTTGCCATGGTAATCCACGCTGGCGTGGTGGGCGGGCGGCTAGCAGTTAGCTGGTAGCACGTGGAGGCTAACTAGCTTAGCAGCTAGTCAGCTTTAGCGGCAGTTAGCAGAGTTGGCGGCTGGAGTCTCTGGTCGAGCTGGAGTCTGCAGCGGAGGTAAGGCACGCATGAGGGAGAGGGAGCAATGACAGTCCGGATTGGTCTGGTTAAATAATAGAACACATTACTAATTAACCAAACACAAACCAATGAATGTAGATTCGATAATAACAAATGGGTGGAACACTTTAGGGACGGGAAACCATCACCATGACGCAAACAACCCAGCCGTGCCTAGCGGGGAATCCTTAAAGGGACAGACACACCGTTATCATGATAACCCCGGCGTGACACATCAAACCTCCGGTTTAATACTCTGGCGAGTCCGGGCATCGGGGAGGAGGCGCAGACGTGACAGTACCCCCCCTTCAGGACTGGTCTCCACTTGTCCACGCAGGGTGAGTGCATGGCTGGCCAGGCCGCTGGGGTCCCGACTGTGGTCGTGGTTGGCTGGGTGGGTGGCCCCGAGGTCGAGGAGCTGGGCGGTCCGGCTGGGCCCGGTGAAACTCCTCTACCAGGTCTTGATTAAGGACAGCCCGAGCCAGCACCCAGCTCTGTTCCTCTGGGCCATACCCCTCCCAGTTGACCAGGTACTGCAGGCGACCACCCTGCTGTCGGGAGTCCACCAGCCTGCGGGAGTGCCCTCGATGTCGATTTCCCCTGGCAGCATTGGTTCTGTGTCTCCCTGATCCAACAGACTCCGGACCACTGGCCTGAGAAGAGACACATGAAAGACAGGTGAGACACACATCTGTGGTGGGAGCTGCAACTTAACAGAAACAGGGTTTATGACTTCCACAATAACATAAGGTCCAATATACTTGGGGGTTAACTTGTGAGAGGGGAGACCCAGACCCAAATCCCGGGTCGACAGCCATACCTGATTGCCTGCCTGGTAAACCGGCACCTCCGCCAATTGACCTGACAGGTAAATCGACGGACTGCTTGCTGAATGTTGGTGTGCGCTCCTTCCCAGACCCATTCCGTCTTCTGGAACCACTCATCCACACAAGGAACCTCGGTGGGGGAGGTGGGGGAGGGCACAATGGAGGCTGGTGCCCTAGCACACACTCAAAGGGGGTGAGGCCGGTAGCGGGATGGCAGATTGAATTCTGGGCATACTCTGCCCAGTCATGCTGCCGGGCATGACAGTAGGACCAGAGGAACCTCCCCAACTCTTGGTTGGTGTGCTCAGCCTGCCTGTTAGACAGTGGTAGCTGGATGTTAGGCTCACAGTGATCCCCAGTTTGCACATAAATGCCATCCAGACCTGGGAGATGAACTGGGGACCCCGGTTGGAGAGGATTTCCTCTGGCAGACTGTACACCTGGAACACATGCTGGAACAGCGTCTCAGCTACCTGCAGGGCAGAGGGAAGAGAAATCAGAGGAAGAAAATGAACACCCTTTGAAAAACGGTCCACTACCACCGGGATAGTGGTGTACCCTTTCCATACCAGCAGGTCTGTGACAAAGTCCACAGCGATGTGAGACCATGGCCTGGACAGTACTGGGAGGGGCATCAGTTTTCCAGCAGGAAGCTGGTTTGAGCTCTTAGTGGCCATGCATACTGAGCAGGAGGCAGCTGCCCTCTGGATGTCCTGGCTCATTGTGGGCCACCAGTATTTTCGCTGCACGAGCCGCAAGGTCCCTGATATTCCTGGATGGCCACTAGCAGGTATAGTGTGGACCCACTCCACGACCCGATTTCGCAGCGGCTCCGGTACGAAGACCTTTCTGGGGGGACAACCATCAGGGCAGTCAGGCAATCTCCTCGTCCAAGTCCCACATGATTGGGGCCACCACTACCTCAGACCAGAGAATGGGCTCCGGGGCCTTGACGGCTTTGGGCGGTGCGAAACATCGAAACAGGGCATCAGCTTTTTTTTTCACCCCGTTTTTTACCCTGGACAATATGTGATGGTGAATTGGAAGGGGTAAAGAAAAGAGCCCATCGAGCCTTGTCAGATGTATTCCAGATTGCAGTGATCTGTGAATACTACAAAAGGATGATGTGCCCCATCCAGCCGATGCTGCCATTCCTCCAACACCCCTTTACAGCTAACAGCTCGCGATTACAGTTATTGTAATTCCGCTCTGCCTCTGTTAGCTTCCAAGAAAAGAATGCACATGGGTGGAGTTTCTTCGGGAACCCCGACCTTTGCGACAAGACCCCCCCAGACCTACCTCCGAGGCATCAACCTCCACAATGAATGGCTTGGAGGGATCAGGAAGACGAAGTACTGGGGCTTGGGTGAAGAGAGTTTTCAGTTTGTCAAAAGCCTGACGGGCTTGTTCTGTAATGACTAGTTTTTTAGGTTTGCCTCAGAGGAGGGCTGTGAGGGGGTGGCCACTAGGCTAAAACCCCAGATAAAGTGCCTATAGAAGTTGCCAAACCCCAGAAACCACTGCAACCCCTTCACTGTGGTGGGCTCTGGCCACTCAGTGACTGCTGCCACCTTTTTCTCATCCATACCCACCCCCTGGGGCCCGATGGTGTAGCCGAGAAATGCGGCCTCACTTCGGTGAAACTTGCACTTCTCGGCTTTGGCATATAGTCCATGCTGGAGCAGACGACGGAGGACTGGCTGGACATGTTGCACATGCGTCGGGTAGTCAGGGGAGTACACCAAGATGTTGTTGAGGTACACCACAACATAGCAGTGCAGCATGTCACAGAACACATCATTCATAAATGCCTGAAAGAATGACGGCGTGTTGGCCAAGCCGGCATAACATTATAATGATAATGACCTGAGGTGGTGCTGAATGCCGTCTTCCACTTGTCGCCTACTCTAATCTGGACTAGATTGTAAGCACTCCAGAGATCAAGCTTTATTGAAGAGCCTGGCCCCGTGGAGTTGCTCAATGGCCGAGTGGTAGGGTCACCGTGACCACATTGAGACCTCGGTAGTCGATGCAGGGCCTGAGGCCACTGTCCTTCTTCTTGATAAAAAAGAAGCTAGCAGAGCCAGGGGATGTGGACCTGCTAATGGTCCCGTTCCTGAGTGCCTTGGCCACATAATCCTCCATCACTTTGGTCTTAACTTCAGACAATGGATACACCCAAGACTGGGGGGGGTGCAGTGCCAGGCAACAGGTCAATAGCACAGTCCCACGATCGGTGAGGCGGGAGACATGTGGCCTTAGATACACTAAACACCTCTGCCAAATCAGTGTATTCGTGTGGGATGTTGAGCAGTGAGTGCGTGTTTGGACTTTCAATAGAAGTGGCCTGAATGGTTACTGGAGTGGGTACGTGAGTGGGGGTGCAGGCTGGTGACCAGGAGCGGATGCGTGCGGTGGACCAATCAATGTGAGGGTTGTGAGTGCGCAGCCATGGCAAACCGAGGACGATGTCTGTGTGCATACAGTCTAGGACCAGGAGCTGAATCTGTTCAGTGTGTTGTGGGGGAATCTGTAGTTGAATGGGTGCGGTGATGTGTGTGACTGGGGCAGAATTGACAGGGTGGCCATCTATGGCTTTAACAGCAATGGGGCTGGCAATGTCGACCACAGGAACAGAGAGAGAGGACACCAGGGTTTTAGACACAAAACTACCAGCCGATCCGGAATCTAATAAAACAGAAACAGACACGTGAATTACAAACATCAACGGAACCAAAAACAATAAACTGATTCATGCTGAGCGTGTGATTGGGTACCAATCTGGGTTGGGGCTGACGCAAGGGGCAGGTCACCATGAAGTGTCCAGCAGCCCCACAGTACATGCACAAGCTGCTCCAGCAGCGGCGGCCCCGTTCCTCCAGGGTCAGGTGTGAGGAGCCCAGCTCCATGGGTTCTGGGCTGTGTTCATTGGCTGCCGGTGACGGCAGAGGCGGATGTGCTGGAACCACCCGAGAGGTCAGTGCTTTGCCCTTCTTGCCTCGAAGGTGCTGGTTGAGACATGCCCTCATCGCGGCAGGCCAACTCCATCTTCAGCTCCGGGTTAAGACCGTGTCAGTAGATCGCCCGCAGCGCTGCCTCGTCCCATCCACTGCCCGCCGCCAGGATCCAGAACTGTACTGTGTAGTCGGCAGTGGAGGAGGTCCCTTGGCGGATGTCCAAAAGCTGCCCATTGCTGGACTTCCCCTTGTCTGGGTGGTGGAAAACTCTCTTAAAATGTTCCAGAAAGCGTGGATAGTCCTGCAGGAGCGGCGCTCCAGCATTCCACAGAGCCGTCGCCTATGCCTGGCCCGTGAGGCATTGCAGCATACAGGCCACCTTTTCATGAATTCCCGCCCATCAGGTCCGGGAATTCAGCGAAATATAGTTCGCTGGCCATGATAAACTGCTTGCCACCCTCTGTGTCACCGGCATAGCGTTCCGGGAGAGAGGCGTGGGCTCAGCGGGGACCCAACGGAACCACCGGGGGAGCAGTGGCGGCTGGTGGTGCTGCTTGAGCGCAGAGAAAAGGAAGAACTTCCTGCAGGGCCCTGGCAAGTTGATCGAACTGGCCTTGCTGCTGAGTCTGCTGGTGGGCGAGCGTGGCGAGCTCATCATGCAGCAGTGGGATTCCCGCTGTGTCTATTAACTCGGCTCATTCTTCTGTCATGGCTGCGTGCCGCGGATGGAGACACAGACGCGGGAATGAAGATGCAATTGTGTTTATTATTTACAGTGCAGAGAAAAGTACCAACAGAGTCCTCAGTTTCAGCCAGCCGCGAGCGCGTAAGCAGTTAGTCAGCTTTAGTGGCGGTTAGCAGAGTCGGCGGCTGGAGTCTCTGGTCGAGCTGGAGTCTGCAGCGGAGGAAAGGCATGCATGAGGGAGAAGGAGCAATGACAGTCCGGATCGGTCTGGTTAAATAATAGAACACATTACTAATTAACCAAACACAAACCAATGAACAAAGATTCGATAATAACAAACAGGTGGAACACATCACCATGACGCAAACAACCCAGCCGTGCCTAGCGGGGAATCCTTAAAGGGACAGACACACTGTTACCGTGACAACGCCGACGCGACACATCAAACCTCCGGTTTAATACTCTGGCAAGTCCGGCCGTCGGGGAGGAGGCGCGGACGTGACAAAAGTAACATGAAAGTAAGATTATGATATTTGTCATTTGCTTAGGAAATATAACTCTATGGGGAAAGCTTGGGGAAATGCTGCCAAAATGCTATAAATATTATAAAAGAGAATTAATACATGAGTTGAATTATGTAAGAGTATATACTGTAAACCAGTATGAAAATACCCATAGCATTACCCAAATACCAATACTCATCTTCTTTAGTTTCTTCAAAGTAAAAGCCTTTTCTGTTCTAAAGTATCTATAAAGAGCAAAGATATTATAAATGCATACCATACATTAATAGAACTTGCTGGATTTAAGTTTTTAATATGTCTGTGTCCAAAACTACTCATATCTAACTCTTTTTTGTAAAGAGTTAAAATTTCTCATTTTTTGTAACAAGTTACAGTTTGAGAAAGTTTGGAGTTGTTTGGACCCATTGATATACAGTTTGTAGAATGTGCTTCTTGCCACATTTCATCTTTGCCCCTAGAGTGTGACTGGAAGCTTTTGAAATTCATCCCAGTGGATAGCTGGGACACCTGCTTCCACAGCTGCCTTCAAACATTTCTCTTTCCATTAGAAACTCCTCCCTTTCTTGGCAACCCTTAAGCAATAACCCCTATGGTGTAAATGTGGAGCAGTGGGGAGACAGCACATAGACTGAATCTAGAATGTACAAATGGCTTCACAAGTGATAGAATCAACACAATAGGACCCTTTTTACATTTACACACACACACACACGCCCCAATCATTATAACCACTGACATTTAAAATGAATTACACTGATTACACTGATACAGTGGCACCTGCCCAGGGGTGGTATTTATCAGGCAGCAAGCAGCAGTCAGTTATTGAAGATGATGCTTTATAAGCTGGGAGAATGGCGAAATGTAAGGTTCTAAGCATTTTGACATGGCTCCATTTGTGATGACATAATGACGAATTGTCAATAAAGTGATAAAATGCAGGGTCTGGAGCAAGGGCTAGACCATCTGGCTTTACAGCTTATTCAATCATTGAAAATCATCTCAGGATATGAATACTATATATAATATATATATTTATATTTAATATGTTAAACTGAGCAATGGCTGTTGGGGGGCATTTGTGTTCTCTCTAGCAAAACAGATCTACAATTAAATTGAATGAAATTACCTTTTCCAACATACACAAGAATGTACTTTCTAACTATAAATGTTGGGGTCTGTGTTAAACAACACTACGTCTAACAAAATGCTTTTATTTTAATTGAAATATCTGGTATACATAAACCATCAAAAATCCACTTTCATTACTGGATACTGTGTGCCAGTAAAATCTAGATACGCAATAGACAGTTCAAAACTTAAAGTGCTTCGTTATTTTGTGTCTGACATGAAAGCTGTGCAGGAAGGCTCAAACCATTCATGCCGAGCTAGTCCAACGCAAAGAGAAAACAAAGAAAGGAAGAGTCACTACGGTACCTATTTGCTTGTGATCCATCCAGACCAAATGGAAAGGATTACAGTCTACTGAAGATCAATGCAGCCTGAGCTGCCCATAAAAAAGGTTCTCTGAGGCATTAGATGATATGTCCCAGTATTAGCAGATCAATAGGGAATATCTCATAGAGTTTAACAACCTGTTTAAACAAGTAAATGATTGAACATCAGTTAAATGAGTGAATTATTATTTCTTACCTAAATATAACCCACACATGCGGCGGTTACTGTTTTATACTTTAAATTAAAAATTATGTTTTATTAATGTATTTCTGTTAAATTGTGATATTTTTTGCTGTTTTTAGTTTTTTGCTTGAATTCAGTTTATCAATTCTATACATCTTTCCTTTCTTTGTTTATCTGTGATTACTTTCTCTTGTGAGTCATTGCGTAAAGCAAATGGTACCATTTATTGCTCCATTCAACTTTGGCTGAAACCTTGCATCTATATACCAATAAATTTCTTATTTAACAAAAGCTATTCAGGGGTCAAAATGAAAATAACAGTCAGACAACATTGTACATTATTCATTATGTTTTTAAATGTCAAAAAATGGAGTTTGCTAAATATGTCAAAAAGTGAACCAAATCATAAGACAAAAGTATTACACATATAAGTATTACTGTCTTTTTCTGGCCATGTGTCAAAAGAAGATGTTAAGAATTCTCTTTAAAGGAGGATGAGATGATAAAATAAAATCCAAAAATGGTAAAGGAACTATATTATATTCATTAACTATATTTATTCAATAAAACTCACTGATAGCTAAGGGTAAGGAATATATTGTGTGAATTTCCTACAATTTGACATTGTGAGGTCCTATAGTTTGTAGTACTGACATTTGTGGTTGTAGCTTGGAGGCAGACACTGGAGGAGATGGGGAGAGTGGCGCCAGGACTTTGCTCAGGCTCTGAGGGTCTGACCTTTTCGCTTTCAGTTTGACGCTAAGAGCTGAAGAGTGTTGACAAAAGATCACCAATGTCGTGGATACAGACACACATTTATACACATGCATGCACACATACACACACAGAGAGACAACTAAATGTGTGCCCTTCCTCTTTTCACTTTTGAAATTTTGTGCAAGTAAAAAGTAGACAAACAATAAAAATAATGTAAAAGAAGAAAGTGACCATTTAAAATCACCTGATGCACTTTTACTCTCTTATTTGATGAGTGTGATATGACATTTGGATGTCTTGATCACACTACTCCTGTATCTCTCTGTAACATGACTTGTTCCTACTGAGAGTGTGAGTGATGGGCAGAAGTCATGAGCACAATGTGATCTCACTGTGAGCTTGATCAAGGTGTTAACTATGACAGCTCTGACTGCTCCCACTAGAGCTGTAATATTCAGTTCTTTTTAGGAGTGCTAGTCACTTGAGGCGCTTGAATCAGTATTGCCAAATCGCCAGCTGAATCGTTTGTTTTTCATAAAAGAAAGTATACGTGGCTTGTGATGAGAATAAATGCAGTTCCAAATAAATGACAAAGTATAAACACAAGACTACTAGAATGACAAATATTTATTTTCAAGTGGCACTAGAGGAAGTTAACCGACTGACTCATTCCGTATGTAGTTTATTCACCTGTGTGCAATTCAGAGATACATTTCCTAAAAGCATAGTTGCTAACATAGTTAGCAGCACTATGTTAGTTGCTAATGTACACAATGTTAGTTGCTAACATTAGCAACTATGCTTTTGTGAATCCAGGTGAGTACCTGGGTGTCATGAATCGCCCAGCTGTAGCTCCCCAGCTCTCCCATTATTAACAGAGGCGAGCTGGTGCTGCTCTGACAGGTGATTGTCTTTCCTTCCATTGCGTGTATGGTGAGCCAATAGGATGTAGTTATAACGAACTACTAGATGATTTCATGGAAAGGTCAGTCACCGGAAGACACTTAAGCGGCAATCAGAGTGTGTAGAAAAAAGCATTTATGAGCAAGCTTAGCTACATGTAAGCCTGCAATAATCAGAGTCAATTCAGATTGGACAGAAGACACAAAAGACTCTGATGACCCAAGTAATTATAGGAAATAGATTTACCAAGTTGGTTGTTGGAAGAAAAGAAAAGAAAAATATAACATGACAGTTAAGCACATCCACTCTATTTCGGTGTTGCATTTTCTTTCTATTGCATTTAATATATTTTTTAATTCATTTTCTGTCTTGGCTATTGCTGCAGGTTGTATAAGTCCTTTGCTTTTTATACTTCAAGCTAATTCACTTGGGCAAAGTAAGTAAAATAAAGATTTTAGAAAATAAGCTATTTGCATTCTAAAATAACATTTAAAATAGAATCTCTAATGTTTTAACCTGGTTTTCTAGGCATAAAAGCTGTGTTAACATAGGTTTACAATCCAACCCAAATCAATAAGAGCAAAAAAACAATCAATGGCGATAAATAATGGTAGAAGACAAGAGACAATGAATTTGGACGTGCAAAGTGGGGAAGAGAATGAGGCTGGGAAAAATGATATGCTCAGATGTAATCAATCAAGAAGCAGCTGTTATGAGGTTCGGCAAGACAATAAGACTTGGTCTTTATCCACTATAAGATGCAAAATCCAAACAAAAATTGCATTCTGCTGAAAATAACCTTGACTGTCACATCAAGGTGTGACAGCCATATTTCATGGTTGTCAAAATCACTTTAGAGCACTTTAGGATACTTGTCCCTGGAATCAAGGGTGGGAACTATTAATAGCCCAAGATGACCTTCCTTTGTTGGTTTCATGATTTATTGTTTGATACAATTGCTGGCAGGGAAACAGAGATGTTTGAATAAATGCTACTAAGCAGACTGTATTATTCATATATATAGTTTATCATCAAGAACAAACAAATAAAAAAAGATCAATTCATTACTGAAGTCAGCACTGAAGAGTTTCATGTGTTGGTTTGTTTATTGATGTCGTGTTCCACTTCAAAACAGACGGTTTTGATATTTTCGGCTCATTTTGGTAATCTTTATAAAAGCTGTTATTTGTTGGCACTACCTACATCAGAGAAGACCAATAAAAAGTTGATTGTCTGATCATTTCATTTATGGATTCTTATTTTTAAATATTTTATTGTGACTGTGTACAGCTGTGCTGTAGACTGCTGCTGTAGACTGGAAATCTTGCTCTCATCTCATCTCATCTCATCTGTCTGCTGTTCTTAATCCAACTTTATGTGGCTTTTGCCACCTGTCCACTGGTGAAGATTGAATCCTGTGTGCCATTTAACTGACAAGATTTTCAATACCTTTTGATTTGCTCCAGACAGGCTTCTTAGAATTGTGAAAATGAACTATTGGTATCCATTGGTGTAGAGTACTGCTCTCTCTCTCTCTCTCTCTCTATATACACACACACACACACACACACACACATATATATATATATGTGTGTGTATATATACTATATATATATATATATATATATATATATATATATATATATATATATACCAAATATACATTTTAATTGTTGATTTTCTCAAACTAAAGTCTTAAAGAGTGATCTACCAGTTTAAATGTTTATTTTTACTTCTTTGTATTTAAACTGACTCATTTCAAGTCTCATTTGACTGTCCCGTAGCTGCTGTCATCACCATTAAGGCCTATATCTGAAGTCTAAGAATGAGGAATGTAAAATTACATTACATGACATTACATGATGTGTTACATGATCAATGGATGTAATATTCATTTAATTAATTTAATATTCATTTAATATAATTTTCATTGTTTCATTGGTATAACAGATTATAACAAAATGTGCTTCTTAAATAGTTGCTCCCCAACCATTTATCAGACATGCATAGTTAGTACCTGATACTAAAGTTAGACAGTTTTGAGATCTATAAAGTTGTTTAACAGTGAAAACTGAGAAGAGAAGCCTATGGGAATAGCAAAATAACTCCTGTTATTTTTTTCTTTTGCTCTGCATTTCTGATAAGGGGGGTTTCAGAAGAAGCGAGCCAGACTTTATCTTATTATCTGCAAATAAGATAATTAATTTCTAGTGAGACAAAGAAAAGACTGTGGTGAAAAAATGTTCATGTGGGGCATTTTTAAATCCCCCTAGTTCGATTGCAACTTTTAGCTAAAACAGGAGTCTTCAACCTTTTTCAGTCCAAGGACCCTTTGGCTGAGAGAGACACTGAGCACAGACTCCCCACTCCATTTAGGCCTGATATTCATGCCATACCGTTACTTATGGAACATAGTATCACACATGCACAAGTCTACCTACACTCTCCTACGTACAAAATTATACATTAAAAGTAACATCTGGTTTATTATTGACATTTTTTGACATTTATTATTTTTACAACTGACATTTTTCTTTCTTACAATTAGCCACACTCAGTTTAGAACTAGAGAGTGGTTATTTCAATGTTTTATCTAAAACTTTTGATAAAATAATTTGGCGAACCCCTGCAGTACCTCCGCGGACACCCTAGGGGTCACAAACCCCAGGTTGAAGACTAATGGACTAATATAATCTGGCTGATGTTAGCATTGACTAAATAGTAATAACAATCTCTCTCTCTTTCTAGAACAAAACTCTGCTAGCATGAGAAACTGAGGCATCACAAAAACACTCCAGAGCAACAACAGATGTTGAATCACTTGTTTATGTGTGGTGTTGATGTTTGCGGCAGAGTCAAAATAACATTTGTGGGTATGTGTTGTTCTTTGGACTTCTGTTCTTGAATAATATAACTGTGCTTGAACATACACATAGACACACATTAGAATAAAACCAGCTTCAAGAGGCACTTGAATGTGCTCCGCCATGCTATTTATGCCATGGAAAGTTAGCTGCAAAATGAAAAGAATGATAGGTCCTGCTATAGGCATATTGAGTTTGCTAATCAGTGTTAAGAATGTGTCAATTTAACTGGAAATTATGCTTGTGAGCTGACAGCATATTATCAAGCTTTTTTCCTCACAGACACAAAAAAAGTTTAGCCAGGCTAACGTTGACTAGCAGAAGTAAGTTTACCCACTAGTCGGTGAAGATAATATTATTGACTACTTGGCAGCAAGTGAACTGTGAGTTGATGTGTTAGATTCTCAGTTAGGTAGTGCAATCCATAGCCATAGACTATTTGTCATTTTGAACACACCACAGCAGCACTGCACACATTCCGAAACAACGAAATTCAGCCTCTGCATTTAACCCATCCATGTAGGAGCAGTGGGCATCTGACTTGGTCGACTTGGGAGACAGTGCTTGAGGACAGTTTCTTGCTACCTCAGAACACCTCGTTTGACTGTCATTTGTCACCTACTTGTATAGAAGTATGTACACTTGTTTTGTATAGGCATTTAGTTCCATCTTTTGTGGCAAAGTACTGTAATTACAAATTGTGACCACAGGTTTAGTTAGATTCATTGACAATCAATAACTATGGTGAAACACGGTAAGCCATGAGATGGCATAAAACCTAGCCAGGTAATCTCTGAAGTGTGGTATTATAATTTTATTTGTCAGTGCCAATGAACATCTATGTCATTATTTACATCATTTACTGAACATTTTTAAACATGTTAAAATTAAACACATTTTAATAGTGCAGAAACAGGTTAAAGTGTTACAGTACATACTTGCTTACATAAGGCAATGTTATAAATAAGAAGGTAAATAAATTAGGATGATTTCTTTGGTCTTGCCTCAGCAGAAGCAGCTCGTCAGGGCGTTGACTTTGTTGTGTACACTTGTCCTTACTTTCTTGTACAGCTGTGAAGAAAGCATGCAAAAAAAAGTCATCTTCTTTGGCAAAAACATGACATACAGACTTTTAGCCTTTAAATTATCTCATTTATCTCATTCTGCATATCACCTCACTATACTCAAGTGAGGTGATATGCAGTACAGCTACCTGCACAGTGTCTGGTTGAACTGTCGGCCCATAACGGCACACGTGGAGAAGTTTAAATGACACAGGGAACGTCGTCGCCTTGGAGCTGCTTCTTTTGGAATACATTCACAACGCTCTATGTCGATTTCACAGTCCTCTGCCTTTGTTATGGATGGGAATTCTACCAACACAGAAGGAAACAGAGTCTTAACTGAAAGAAGCAAAGATTTCTACACATCACTTTTCTGTTTTCTGTACAAAAAAGTAGCTGAAAGTGATGGGGAATTTTTGTGAAATTTCTAACCTTCGTTACTGGAAGGATAAGGCACACACCGATCTTCCATGCAGTCCCATATTAGGCCTTGGTCACATAGTCGCCTAGAGTCTTCTGACTGGTGAACGGGGAAACACCTGTAACACAAACACACACACACACACAAGTAAAGTTCAGTGATGAAGACCTAACTATTATATATTTGACATAGCCCAGCATTATGAGGGTATGATGTGGATGTTAACAGCCTTAATTGGTCTCACTCAGATGATCTATTCCAGACACAGTGCCTTTATGAAATTTCCATATCCATTTATCATAGGTTAGTCAGCTGTTGGAGGCGGAATTAGTTTGAGATGACTGTTGATGCTGCATGGTCTTCATTAAAAAAACAACCAACAAACAAAATACCCCAAATTGTGGATAATGGCATTGCAGTTTGAATTGAGTTATAGAATTTACTTTAATGGAATTAACTTGCAATGGAATCAAATTCCTGCGAGGGTTCAAACTTTCTCAAACTTTAAAAGTCCCACATTATGAAAAAAATAACTTTTTCTGTTCTTTCGACATCCATTTGCATGTGTACTGTCTCTACACACTCTGTAAGTTTTTAAAAAATGTTCAATTGTTCTAGTATTAATTTACGAATGTCAGAAATCTTGTACAAGACATTTGGATTTTTCCCCTACTTCTATGTCACAGTAGGGGATATTTGAATAACTCCACTCTTTTATCTGAGAACCTCTGCCCACCAGGTAGCACTGCTAGCGCTTCCTGATCCACCATTTTTTCTTGCAAGCGCTAGCATAGAAATCACAATGAAGAAGTCTACCGGCAGAGTGTTGTTTTGGAACATGTACGGCTGTATGGAGGGTCTGTTAGCAGCAGACATGTTGGTTATTTTCACGTGGGGTAAACTCTCGCTGTGATGTCTACGCCCGGAATGTGACGTGGGCAGCAGCGGCTCATTTACATTTAGGAATACTAATGAGAAACAGCCTGTTCTGAAAGGGACTGAAATAGGGGGTTAAAAAGCAGATGAAAATGCATAATCGGAGAGGTATTTTCAGCAAACTACTTCAAAGCGTAGTGGAGCTCAGAGACCTAATATAATATAATAATATAAGTTGTTGAAAAATTTTATAATATGATACCTTTAAGGTAGCTGAAAACCATTTGCTGTTAATTACCAAGATGGTCAAAAATCAGATTAAAGTATTTGCCAAGTTATAACACCAAAAGCTTGTTCACAAGTAGACTTTTGCCACAGGCTGCTTCAGTGAGCACACAATACGGCAGAAAATGATTTGAGACAATTGTGTTGCTTACCCACTCGTCCTGGGGGGATGGGCATCTCTGCGGATCAACTGTGGTTCCCGGCACTTGCACTCTGTGTGATTAGCGACCCGCAGAAGCACTGGTTCTGGAATATGTTTAAATGGGGTTACACTCAGGAGCTGTGGGGAAGAGAACCAACAACCAGGAATTGCTAAATGCAGCAGTGGATGCAGTTACCAAGATCTTAGAATGGGATTACATAACAAGCAAGTGATGCACAAATAGTTAAAAGTGAATGGTTATAAAATGTCACACAATTTCATCAATGCTCAGGCGTGTTTCTGGTTTCAAGGTATACTGTGGTTAAAAAATAAAAATCAATAAAGTCAATAAAATTTTTTGTCATACTCTGCCTGCTGTATGAGCAGTTTTTATGACTTGTCAAAGGCTCAAAGTGCAGGTCCTGTGCAGCATAAAGTAAAGCCTTGTCACCATAGACAATTTTAATGTTGTTTTTGAGCCCTAGGTCATGTCCCACTGGTGAGTACATCTATGTGTAAATATGTGTAAACTCTTACAAAGATGTCATCAGACAAGCTTGCCAACTGGTCACCAACTCTGACCAGAAATCTGGTTTCTTTTTCAATCCACATTATTTTTGGCCAACAAATCGTTATTTTATCAAATCGTTAAGTTATTTTTGAATTTCAATCTCCTGTTTTGCAGCAAGGGTCACATCCCTAACTGTATTACCAGATTTTCTGTGTAACTTTCCTGATAGAAACGTGGACATTTTCTGTAAGCTGGGCCATCACGCTGAAAGACTGTGTAGTCAGTGACCCCCTGTCCTTGCTCTGTTCACACTACACAAATTTCTGACACATGCTCAGAGTCTCGATGTTGTGTGGTATGAACAGTACAATGATCAACTTTCAGAATTATGATAGTGTCAGAATGGCCCTTATGAAAACAAAATGTTTTCTGCGGCAAACTTGTGTTTAATTTGTGGCAAACAATGGAGAGTGCCAGAGCATGTTGCCGCAAGTTTGCCATTGCCAGCTACTAGTGACAAACTTAACAAATTGCTACTAGTGGCAAATATATTTGCCAGTGATTTGTCAAACCACTTTTCCAGTAATGGCACACTTGTAATGAACTTTTGGTGACACCACAGGTTTGCAGCAAGGTTAACAGCAACTGTTTGCCAGAAGCCTAAATTTTTGTAAGGGAGTGGGAGCAAGGAATTAAGGAACTGTATTTACTTTAATTCGATTTTATTTTAACTTAAAAAAACATGTTTATGCTCCAGATACAAAGTTAAACTAAACTTTGTCATCTCTGCTATTGTCACGACCCCCCGGACTTTTGCCAAGCCAGCCCACTGGACTTTGGTGATGTGGCCAGCAGATGCTGCCATTTTGTCTTGTTTGGTGTTTTGAGTTTAGACCTGTGCTCCCTGTCTGTCAAAGTCCTTGTCCCACTTTCCTATTGTGTCTGATTGGTTGATCACGGTGTATTAGTCCCCTCACCTGGTTCTGTTTTGTTTCTGTCCAGCCCCTTGTTTCTGATTGGGTGATCATGGTGTATTAGTCCCCTCACCTGGGTCTTGTTTGTTTCTGTCCAGCCCCCCGTTTCTATTGGTTCTCCTTTCATTGTTTAATTCTGATTGTTTTCTGTGTTATTTTCTGATTGGTTTTCCCTTGTTTAATTTTCCTGCTTGTTGTTACCCTTACCTTTTTTAAGCTCAGCTTTCCCAGTGTCTCTTGTTTGTCCACTCTCCCATTACCCTCCCTGTGGTGGCCTGCTGTGTGTTTTTTGCTGAAATGTTACTATGAAGAGTTTTTGTTTTGCTTGTGGCCCTCATGCCAGTTTTTGTTTAAAGTTTTGTAATCTGTCAATAAATATGGCTTGCACTGTGACCTGGCCTTACATCATGCTGACTCCCATCATGACAGCTATATACTATACAAGTATACAGAGAGATGAGACAACGTGGGTCCAATTTTAACAGTGCAAACAGCAAAGAACAAATAAGGCACAATAACATATATAATTTGAATATAAAATATACAATATAAATGTTAAACTTTAAACCAGAGAGACAAAGATGTTGTACAGCTCCACATACAGAATTCTACTTCTAGTTTAAAGTTTACATTTTACATTCCACTTCAAGTTGAAATTGTATATTTTATATTCAGTGTATATATTTATTCTGTGTTATTTGTCCCTTGTTCCTTGTGCTTGTTCTTTGCACTGTTAAAAGTGGATACTGTTAAAACTGGATCTGTATACTTGTACAGTATATAAATAAAGTTTACTTTGACTTTGACTTTGCTTCAAAGTCAGAAACCCTTGCCAGCATTTGCCTGCACTTAACTAAACACTTAATATTCTCATAAATTTGTTGACAGAGGATCAATTGTGTTAACATATCAGTCCTAACATATGGTAAACTAGTTATAACCAGAATGGTTAGAAAAAGAAAATACAAGCTGAATTCTAAATACTGATGACGGCAGATAATTTTTTGGATCACATAATAAAGCACAAATCAAAATGTGAAGTTAACATAAATGAAGTCTCTTGTTTCCTAAAAACTTTGGAAATATATATTTTGGAAAACATCACTTTTAGTGATATACAACTATTTTCACCCCATATGTTTGCTTTGTTAAGTATAGGTAAGAAAATGTGCTTTATTAACAAGAAAAGATGATAAAAATCAATACATATCTACCATTTTATTAATGTAGGTGGTGCTAGTGTTCCGGCAGTTGTCCCCCTCTTTGTTGCAGCAGCCATTACACCTGAAGACGGACACGCAAGGGGGCTTGAAAAACATGTCGGTGGTAGTGCCCATTTCCTTTGCCACATCCACACACGTCTCTCGTGGCATGCACTGTGTTTTCTGCCACTCCTCATCAATAGCTGGGAAGACCATAACATAAATTGTTATAGCTTTGATGCCTAATTACACAGTCCCTGGTTTTTGAACCATGTTTACAGATTTATAATGTATTCAATTATTTCTCCATAACTGGCCATGCCATGTCCTGATGTATATGTTAATGAATGTATAGATATAAAAGGCATGCACATGCAAAAGAAAAAAAAAAGAAGGTAGTTATTTTGAGGACTCAATCACTACATTCTTTTTATTATGACTGAAGAAAGGAATCAATTTAGACTACTTTAATCAAATATATTCTGAATTTACATTGCCATGGTAACCGACATGACCTGTGTCACAGGTCTTCATGTTTAGACAGTATCTGTGTGTGTGCGCGCATAGTCATGTGTTGTGCATTGTTGGCAGAGTGTGTAATTGACAGAACTGCCCTGATGTACAGTAGATGTTAATGAATGTATAGATATAAAAGGCATGTACATGCAAAAGAAAAAAAGAATGTAGTTATTTTGAGGACTCAATAACTACATTCTTTTTATTATGACTGAAGAAAGATGTTGGCAAGTGAGAATCAATTTAGACTACTTTAATCAAATATATTCTGAATTTACATTGCCATGGTTACCGACATGACCTGTGTCACAGGTCTTCATGTTTAGACAGTATCTGTGTGTGTGCGCATGGTCGAGTGTTGTGCATTGTTGGCGGAGTGTGTAATTGACGGAAAACTAATGACTGGAAGACTGTGTTTGAATCTCGGGTGAGCCTAAAAACAGAGCCACCAGCAATAGGCAAGACCCTTTAACCTAGATTCTCTTTCACAGTAGGTAGGAAATGTAAGTTGCTCTAGGTCAAATCGCACAGAATGACTGATGAGTCTTCACTCTGCTGTATGATAAAATATGGTCTGTAAGATAAAATATGGTCTGCATGTGGCTGCTCACTCAGTGTTCAGTTCATTTGTGTCATCTTGCTCTTCCTTAGCAGCTAATAACTGGTCTAACATAACCTTAACCATACTATCTACAACACAGGGAACAATTATGTTTGACTGATGTCAACTAATTTTATATTCATGTGTATGGTACTTACTACCAGTAGCATGAATATAAACATAAAAAGAAATGTAACACTACCTAAGATTCTAATATTAATCTATGTACACTCAGGTCCATTAGTTAATAATATCAATTTAAACATACATTATGATACATGATACATTAAAAAATAAATCTCTCTGTATAGAGACACAATGAATTTGAAATAGATATGCAATCAAGATGTGATGTAAGACTCAGACTCAAAGCTTTAATTTAAGATGTTGGATAAGGTTAAGGTTTCAGCTTTTCTAGAGTCCATTTTCAGATGCTCAAAAGAATGGTGGATGGGAGCTGATTCAAAGCACTGAAGCTGTTCACTTGAACTCAATATGAGGCCAAAAGAGGCTATCAGTACAAATGAAGGTGGTGGCCATCATTAGGTTGAAATTTTTAATTAAAATTCCTTTCGAGCCCCTGAAAAAGGAGTAACTCTGTGAAAATGAGTATAATGCTTAAAGCAATACCATATTAAAACCTCTTTAATTAATGCTGAAAGTTTATAGATCTGTTACATTTGATTGCTAAATTTTAAATCCATTATGGTAGTTTACTTTCTGAGAATTACAAAAAGTACTTATGTACCTAGCTGTATGCCTTCAATCAGAGAAGGGTTATGATCATTCTAACAGCGTAATCATGTGTGGCTCCATAAAAAAACTAATGGAGTAAACCAGATACAAGTTGTGCTCTTCAGTGTACTAACTAAATGCTCATTGAGACATTTGTTCATTGTTATTTACATAATTGTCAGGTTGTGATTTAGTAAGAGCACCCTAATATTTGGGATGATGACTGGTATGAAATTTTGCTTCATACATTTAGCAGTTGAAATCGCTATTTAGATAGGTGTGTGCTGAAAGTCCAAGAATCACCACTACCTTTGAGTATCTCCAGACTGTAGGAGTGGGCCGCAAAGCGAGTGGACCTGTGAGATCCTGCTGATGGCGGACGGAACTCTGGGACTAAGGAAGAGTCAACATGCTTTAGCTTCAAACGACACCTCCACAGTTTCCAGTCCGGAAAGTCAGTGAGCATAAGCAGCTCGTCCAGACTAGCTGCTGACCTGACATCCCTTTCCCACTTCTCCTGGTTTATATCCTGCTAAGATGAAAAGTGATGATCATGAATATTGTCATAGCCTGTGCACAGACATTTTATACCGCAGGCGCTCAAGTCAAAAAAGGAACATAATTGTTTACTTAAAAAGATTAAGTTGCGCACTGTTAGAAAAATTTACATAAAGCTTGTTCAACTATGATACTGACAAAATACTTGTGTTCATCTGAAAGTCCCGTCTGGTTTTGCAAAATAAATTGATCTTAAAAGATCTTAAAGAAATTTCATTCTAATTGATCTGCACCTTAATAAATGTTCAGATGCAATATATGCGTCTGAACAGTGGCCAAATAATATATTTGCACATTTACTCCAGATGGACAGTTCGACTTTTTTGACGTCCAAATGACGTAATAGTCATTAGACAAAGAAGTAGCCTAATGGAGTTCATTTTAAAATACACTAACTTGCTGGTTATAACCCATTGGTGCTCTGTTGTTTATGTTTGTCAAGTTGTATTTGGAAGTTTTAACCGTTTTTCAATTTCACAGCAGTGACAAACATGGCCGAGTTTTACGGCAAATACTATCGTTACAATTAAAGTAAGAGGTGATGTTTCCCCACAGCGCGATTAAATAGTATGCGTTACATGATATGGCTGACTGTGACTACACAAAAAGTCGAAATGGATAAATATACAATTGTAATTGGCATTATATGCTTTTAATTGGGAGCTGATACCACATTGAAAATTAAAATATAAAATGTTAAGAAGACAAAAAGATCCCTTGCTGATCAAGTTTGCAGACGGTGGTTTGGTGCGATGCTGAGACCCCTGGAAGCCCTCATGTCTGTGCTACCTTACAGCTCTCCCTTTTTAGCTAGGATGCCATAGTTACTTTAGCACTGCCGGAGGTTAGGTGTAGGGCACTAACTCTCTTCCCTCTGCTTCTTTTTTTTCCCAAGCTGTTCCCGAGCTGACGCTTGGCCGACTGAACCTAAACCGGGACTCTATGAAGACGTTCTGAGCTGACGCTGATCAACTGAACCCTCACCAGGACTCTATGGAGATATCATCATCTGAAACCAGCTGGGATTTTTTGGACACTATGAACCTGAACCGAATTAGCAGTTTAATATTGAACTAATTTTAGCTTAACGTTGCTGAGAGGGTCCTGCAAGTGTCCCAGTAATAAGTCGGGATTCGAAAACATCCGATTTAGCAAAATTCTGTTGGGCCAGATCTGGCCCACACAATCCATTTTCTCTGGGCCGGATACCGCAAAGAATGAGGCCCAGTGATGGCCCAGACATGGTTCTTCCTTGGAATCGCTTGCCATACTCAGAATGGTTGTGGCCCACACGAAAAATGCAGACTCTCAGCCAGAATCGCTTGCCATGCTCAGAGCGGCTCCGGCCCGCAATGTTTGCTTGTGCCGACAGTGAACCAACTGTTAGTGTTAATTTTTGCCCATTTTTTAAAATTTAGCCTTAGTCTTAGTCTTGTGTCAGTTCCTTATTAGTCTTAGTCATATTTAGTCATTCACATATCAGTTTTTGTTAGTCATGTTTTAGTCGACTAAAAGTCTCTACATTTTAGTCTAGTTTTAGTCAAACGAAAACTCAAGGTATTTTAGTCAAGTTTTCGTTAAAACATTTTAGTCTTTTTTATTTTTTTATTTCAGAGATGATTTTTGTTTATCATTCCAGTTGAATTCTGTTCAACAACGCTAAAATATTGATTAAATGTAATAATAACCTCTGGTGCAAGTAGTTGTATGTAGATTTGCGGCCGGAGGGGCGCAGGAACACGATGTAGATGAACTGCTGGGACAAACACATGACGAGGGTCTGGTGGTCTCTTGTGTAGACGAAAACGAGGAGGGAGTTTTTGTTTCGTTTTTATTTCATGCAAAACATTTTAGTCTCGTTTTTATTCGTAAACAATAAGGCACATTAACACAGTCTTAGTCGGTATTTTTAGAACATTGGTGCAGTCTCGTCATTGTCTCGTCTTAGTCGTGGGAAAGAGGGTCGTTGACGAACACATTTCGTCTCGTCTCGTCTGACGAAATTAACACTACCGACTGTGCCACAACACAGCCGGAATCGGCCCAAATGTGTTTGCTAACTGGGATCCCTTGGACTATTTTTATATCTTTACTTCTTTAAAAATGACTAATGATTCATCTTGAACTAATGCTTGCTGTGTATTAAATGTTTGTGCACCCGGTTGCCCAGAGGAGGATGGGGTCCTCTCCGAGTCTGGTTCCTCTCAAGGTTTCTTCCTATTAGGGAGTTTTTCCTTGCCACTGTCGCCTCAGGCTTGCTTGTTGGGTGGTTTAGGCCGGTTATATGTAAAGTGCTTTGTGACAATGACTGTTGTTAAGAGCGCTATATAAAGTCTGTCTGACCAGCTATGAATAAGGATTCAGGACTGACTTCATCTGATACTTCTGAAAATGCCTGGAACGTACTACGTTCTCACCAGTAGGTGGCGGCAGAAACACATTTGAATATGTTCATAAAGATCACATTTTAGTAGTGTTTTATTTGTTACTCATTCATGGAGTCATGAAGTAAATCATGATTCATTGCTTTAGATATTACGTTAAATGACAGTCTTTCTATTTTAAGATGATTTTTAATATCCTCTTTACATTACACTCTTAAGAGAAATGATTATTTACACCAAACAGTTATTGAATTAATATGTTACAACAATTCAAAGACCTTCAAATTAAGATACAGCATAATTTTCTGTTCCTTCTCAGTTTGCTGATCAGTGTTGAGTGAATCTTGATAATCACAAACAACCTTCTTCTGCATGTGAATTATCTGTTATTAGTTATGAATTAGATTTTCACTAGGAAGAGAGTGAGAGCGAAGAGCAGGGAGAGAGCACATCCTGTGGGAGCAGCCAACCCTGAACAGCTGGAAAATGCACTCCATTACTGGAACATGAATCCATTAGCTCAGTGTGTGGACCGCATTTCTCATGGACCACCTGTTTAGAAGTTTGGGGAAAAAAAACTAATACACAGAGCTCAGGGATTGCAGGTTGGGAACTTAACCAGTGCTACAATATTGTCAAAGTCCCAAGTGATATTAATATTCAGCTCCTTCTGACTTTTTTAAATCTAAGGAAGTCAGCTGCAACCACATATTATCCAGCCAATAATAATATCCAGCTGATAATGTTAAATAAAATCTTGCATGGTGCAGAATGACAGACCAAAAATATTTTTAGCGAATTTTTAAAGAATGTGATTTATAAATAAATAAAACAACGCAATGTATTTAATGATGCTATGAAACATCCTAGAAAATTACCATGGAACTGCTTTTGTACATTCCCCCAAGAATCCATTCTACTTATTATTGTGTGCAAACATTGTGTGAAACATATCACTAAAAGATCCAGTCTGTCATAATCCTCAGATCACTATACAAAACTACAGGTAGAGCCTCCACAGAGACAAGAATAGAGACAAGAAACCAGTGACAATTAAAAAAAAAACTGGGCCTGGCCTTACTTTCCGGGCTTAATCAATACCATATGCCACAGTTCAAACAACTTTATTTGTCAGGCAAAAAGCAACAATGTCCCTGTTTTGTGAGTACTTGAGTGAAACACAGTAGGAGAGGAACCAGGCATGAGAGCTGCAGTCATGCATCCGAGATGCAGAAAAATTCATGGGCAACTTGCTAAGCAGCTGAGGTCTGGGTGGAGGAAGCTAGTTGTGTGATCACAAACCCATCAATTGCATGAGGTTTTGTGGAAAAGCGTGACAAGCTGCTTAGTAAAACAGGGTGGAGCAGTATGCTCTCCCCATTTATACACTTTGAAGCAAAGAGGAGGAAAAGAAAAAGGGGAAGACTGGGAGTTGTCCAAACAAATAAATTAGGTGGAGAACATAAATGACAAAGGAAAAGGATGAGTAATTTCCTGAAAGTTCTCTAGTAATTAGACTATGACACACAAAGACACAGATATCTGTAACATGTCATTGCACCACAAACCTACCAAAAAACGCAGGCAATAACAATGTTGATGAACTTTATAAAAACTCCATTAAAGAAATTAGTTAACTTGTACTTTACACATAATTAAATGCTTTGCTACAACAATGTAACAAGGATTTACAATGTAATTTCAATATTCAAAGAGATAAAGTAAGCTGTTTCATTCTATATTTTATTATTCTAACCAAATATTAAAGAAGTGACAATTTGATTTAAAATGTCAGCATGTTTCATGTCTAACTGCGCTGTGTGGATAAAGCACATTGTGCATAAAGCCAGCTAAAAATAATATAAGAATCATTTACTACATAAAATGATCTGAAAGTCCCAGCGTTGAAAGGGTATTCTGTGAACTCAGCTGTCATGTGGATTCTGGCCTGATGCTTCATGTGATGACTAATATCAGTAATTAAAACAGCTGAAATGAAGTATGTGCACGGGGCGGGGCAAGTTAAAAACCTTCACTGTACAACATTCCTTGTGCCCTGTACACTTCTGTACTTTACACCACACACTAGTATTGACAACAGTTAACCCAGGACTATGTAGGCAACAGTAGCTCACACACGTGCTGGAGGCTACTGTGGTTAAGAAGTGAATGGGAGATATATCAAGGTAAGATTTACTTACTCTGAAGGAAGTCAGGGTGTCCGTAGCCTGTGTCAACCTGACATACAGAAGCAGCAGTAGATAAAGCCCAACAGAATGCAGATTCCTCATTGTGTCTCAAGTTTACAGATCATGTACCGTCAAAAGCCAGTTGCTACACCACACACATAAACCAACAGCCAGCGTTGTTGCTTAAGAAGCTCTCCAAGACCACACACATACTCCCAGTCAGTCCCTCTTGCTCTTTTGCACACGTGTATAAGCGAGTCAGAGGGTTCCCACCGTTCTTGGGAAGAGGAGGAGAGTTGTCACGGAAAAGCAGACACCTTAAGAGCCAAATGGAGCTTCACCATCAAAAAAGGGAGGGTCAAAAACAAAGCCGTCTGGAAAAGCACTTTGAAAGTGCCTCTGTCTAGGGAGAAATCCAAGTCTGTTCCCTCTCAGTTCACGTCTTCAACCTGGAGTGCAGGCTGGAGCTGGTGAAGGCGTGGGACATGGCAACTTTTCTGATAATCTTGCTACACACTCTGTGTGTTTTTAGTAACAATGTGTCTCTAGGAGAGAGAGCTTCAGATCCTCCACTGTGCGACCATGTGTGTTTGGTGGCAAGCAAACAGACTGACGTGTTTGTCTATTGCACCGTGTCCAATGCTGCGGCCTAGTCCGCTCAGCGCCATGCACAGGAACATGTGGTTTTAAATGGGATCCAGAACACCACATAGAGCAAGTGGAGAGGGAGGGATAATGTGATCGGGTGGCTAGGGGGTGGGGTGGTCTGGAGGAGAGGCCAAGGCCAAATCCCACCCAAATACAACACCGCTGCACAACAGAGGGAGAGGGTACACAAGGCGATTCTGACTCATTTTTTGCAGGGTGTGTATGTTGTGTGGCTCTTTTGTGCATGTGCGTGACATCATTCTGAACCAGAGAGTGATGGAAATGAAATGGGAGATGAGAATTGGAGGAGGTTGTGATGGACTTTAATGGACTGTAAATGGAGCGATTTGCTCTCCCACTCCATATATAGAGTCCAAAACACTACAGCTTATCAGCAAGACAATTAAAAATGATTAAACAAGATTACAAGCAACTTGGTCACTGTGATTGACATTTTATTAATAATAAAACCTTGACTGGCTTAAAAAGAGTATGAAAATGAGCAAAACAGTAAAACCAAAATAATCATTGTTTACAGCCAACACAAGTATCTACCTTAACAAACAAAGCAAATATACAAATAGAATCACATTATTCACAAAGCAGGAAAAAACACAAGATACATATGGAATAATTGAGTTGTATACTCTGAATTATGAGCCTATTTTGGATTGCCAGTGTTTTGCCCTCTCGAATCCATTGGTGCATGTTCTGTAGTCTTTGATGGTCTGCTCTATCTCCTCATCTGAAGTCATAACAAAAGGTCCTGCAGTTGAAAGACAGGTATGGGTTAGGGGATAACTTAATCAGCACCGCATTGTCATTTACAATGCAATAATGACTCAGATTAAGACTACGTTTTACTGTCATTGAAGCTGCTTCCATGAATACTGAATGACTTTTAAAAAGTATAAGGTATACATACAGTTCATACAATACACAGCAAAATGTATAAGGTATACATACAGTTCATACAATACATAGCAAAATGTAATTGTTAATTTAATGCTAAGAAGCTGTAGAGGCCATTATTTTCATGAAGCCTCACTTCTCATTGCTACAGAAGTTTTTGACATTTGTTTGCCAAAGTTTCACTAAGTTTCATTTTCTTTCTCTTTTTTTTTAAACCATAAATTTGTTCTTAAGAAAGCTTTTAAGATTGCATAAGCTTGCTATTTACCATTTGTAGATTCTGCTCTTGTAGAACAGCTCTCAACTAAGAAAACATTGTTGAATGACAATTTTCTTGAAAACTCAGAAAACTGCTGAAAAGTGAGTTTTAATACAAGGTTCTGCTTTAGAACAGTTGGTGAATGAAGCCCATTGTTTTAAACAAAACTGTACAAGGCTATAGTAAGAAGGACCAATGATTCATGATGTGAACAAACACAATGCCAGAGTGGTAAATAAGTTTGTGGAGAATTCACACAGTTTCACAAAGATTTAGGCAAATCACTGTAGGATACCAAACGATATCGTATTTACTCCATTTAGTGTTTACCTTGCAGTACCGTAAAACCAGAAACAAGACATAAAGTAACTCAGTTTAAATGTTGCAGTTAATTTTCATTTTTTAATCTCTTTACAAGAACAATAAGAGGTTGCCTTGGACTTGTATAGCCAAAGTTAAAAATAAGCACGGGTAAAAGACACATTAAAATGCAATTATTCCATGCAGCATTTAAAGACAGCAGGAGGGCAGCAGGAAATGCGTCACTGTAGGATAAGACTGCTGACAAAACATGCTAAAATGCCAGCTTATTATATCACATTTAATTAGTAGCTGGCATGCTTATTCTTCACACTGTTTAAAGCTACACTATGAAAGTTCTTTCTATTCTAAATGTACAAGTAAATAAACATGTAATTAAATATGTATTAGGTTTATTAGATCTAAAATTTCACTTTAGATTTTTAAAAGCTGACATAGTGTAGCTTTAAAGAGTACGAGGCATGTCTAGGTACGCCAGATATTAAATCAGATTGCCAGAAAGCCAATATAAGCAATTTCGTTTTATGTGAATTATGCTTGGTGTTTGTTGGTATCTAGCAACAGTGGGGCTGAGATTTTGTGTGCTTAGGTGATTTGCTTGTGTGATTAAAACAGTTGCTAAAACATTGCCTATACCATTTTTAGTTAATACCTTGATACATGTACACAGTAAGCCTGGATGGTCAATTTTTAAGCAAATGTAGGCTAACAATTAAGCTCTACACATTTACACAAAATGCCACCAAATGCTGCACTGTTAGTCTACATGCTTGGCAAATACTACAAATATATGCAAAAGTTTGTATCATTGATATGTATAAGTAATTTTCACATGTATGCCAAGTTCAAAATGTCAGGGAGCCAAAAATGACTTGCACTTGTACAATGTGTGGCTAGTCATCTGAGTAGCACATTTGAACTACTGTCCTTAAATTCCTCTGCCTGGCACGCTTTGGGTACCAAAACACATGATCTGGCACAAAAGGCTTGTTCATCAACCAAATTTCTCAGCTCACATCGTAATGGGATACCAACCACCTACTACAGCGCCAGAACAACCACAACAATATGTGGCGTTCACAAGTGGCATCTTTCTAACTTATGTGCCTGAGACAAACTGGTGCATTGTACTGACAAGGTAGTAGTGACGTCCCCAAATTTAAGCCAGATCTCAATCTTACGAACTACCACCACTGTTGCCTTAAGCACTGTGCTTAATCCCAAGTAGATCTGGCTTTATAATTTGCAATTTGCTAAGCATCTTTGACACATAAATGCCAGCATATTCTCTGGTCAACATTTCCAACAATGAAGGCAGAATTTCTTTCACACTAGCCCTTTGTTTGTTGCAATGCTGCTGTATAAATCTGGAACTACAGTAGGTCTGTATCTTAAAAATTGCTTAATCAGTTATTACAGTATTTGACTTTTATTCCCACATGTTTCAGTCCAGAAAATTATCTTAACATTTAAGTACATGAGGCTTTAGTCACTCTGAATAAGTGTCAATTTATCAAAATATTATCATAAAACCATTATGTCCCATCACAGGGAAAAGTCATGTTGCATGGTGTTGGTAACAACAGTGAACTAAGTACTGTGAAGGCAGTGAAATTAACATTCAGCTTCTTCTCCCAAATTCATCACCATGCAACTGTTTACCCATTTCACAGTATGGTGTTCTGCCATGGTTTAGGTTGTGGTAGTCTAATTGGAGGACACTCATCTACAGATCAAGGGGTTGTGGAATCCAGTCTGAAAGTATCCTGCTTCCAGGACTATTAATACTGGACTCTAGAACAAAACCTCAACCCCAAGTTACTCCTTGGAGACTCTTCCCTGTACACAGAAAAGGTAGGTCTATCGACAAAAGGTTACAGATGGTAAAGTAATCCAGTCAAGAGACGTCTAGTGTGTGTTTCATCTACTTCTCATTAAAATCCAATGGTTGGTCTAGATGAGATTAAACAATGCCCAATGTACTGTACGACAAGAAACTCCCTAACCTTTGTACCACTCTTGTACCAGGGTGCTGATACTAAGCAGGATAAATGCATGCTTTCATGTTTTCATCAGATTCTGTCCCCTATATTTAAACATTGCAGCAGAAATTGAGACACAATACATCAGCCAATCTTCCATTGTCCAATTTGTTGTGAGTTTGTATCTACTGTAACCCCAGTCTCTTGTTCTTTGATATGTATATGGTGTTCCACTCCTGTTGGCAACCTATTTCAAAGTTCACTGTGTTCTGGGATGCTCTTCAGCACACCTTGATTTAAAAACTATTATATTACTTTTATAGAGTTATGAGTTGCCCATTAATCTGTTCAAACAAGCCTAGCTATCACTCTCTAAATCCACCACAGCAGTTTAGGCATTTCTAAGGTTTCTGTATTGTAAGAAACAAGAGCCTACCATACTGGACAACAGGCTCCTTGATGGGTTCTCCTGCTATAAGCACAAAGTGGGCCTCTTGAGATGCCTGGAAAATAGGAACAGCGAATCCAAATTAAAGTAAATGGTGTGACATCAAGTGAGAAATCAGAATCAAAAATTTGAAATGCACTGCACTTGAACCTTATTTTCAAATCTGACACAGTCACCATCGTCAAAGACTGCAGTGCGATGAGGTTCGACTATCTTCTGATCATCATCTGGCCCTAAAAAGGAAAGTATAACACCAAAAACATGCATTTTAGTTACACAGTCATAGACTGCCATTTCAATTCTGTCATTATGCAATGGATTATGAATGGCTGGATCAAGTGAAGGAAAGCAGTTTGGCAGTCCTTTATGAATCTTCCGCAAAACTGCAATGAGTCTGAAAAATGTCTGGGCAAGAAGAAATATTTGCAGAGTGCTGGGTCGCTTCTTTCATTTGCACCGTGATTCATGCCTTTACTCATTTTTCAGATGCTTAATGATTATTTAGGCTTTACTGAGCACAGCTATATGCTCAACTCGACTTTGGTTGAGTGACAAATATTTCAAAACTACAAATGTAATATCAAGCACATTTAGTTTTATCTATGTACCAATCTGTATGCAATTAGAAATAAAATAAAGTATATAGGGACTTTATAAACTACTGTGCAAAAGTTTTAGGCAGGTGTGAAAAAATGCTGTAAACAAAGAATGCTTTCAGAAATATAAATAATGATTGTTAATTTTTTTAATTTACAAAATGCAAAGTGAGTGAGCAAAAGAAAAATCTAAATCAAATCAATATTTGGTGTTACTACCTTTTGCCTTCAAACCAGCATCAATTCTTATAGGTACACTTGCACAGAGTCAGGGTGATTATACACACAGTGTAGGATTATAGTCATTATATTATTTTGTAGTCATTATATTATTTTGTAGGATTATAGGATTATAGATCTGTGGTTAGTTCTCCAAGATGTCTGGAACAACCTACCTACCAGCCGAGTTCCTTCAAAAAACTGTGTGCAAGTGTACCTAGAGGAATTGATGCTGTTTTGAAGGCAAAGGGTGATCACACCAAATATTGATTTAATTTAGATTTCTCTTTTGTTCATTCACTGCATTGTGTTGATTGATGAAAATAAATGATTAACACTTCCATTTTTAAAAGCATTCTTTGTTTACAGCATTTTTTTACACCTGCCTAAAACTTTTGCACAGTACTGTATATCATTATTTTGTAGATAAATCTGACAGTTTGATTGCCTGTCAGATCTTCATAACTATTTACCTGAAAACAATGAATGAAACACTAGATAGAGTATTGCTGTTCCCATTAAATACTCTGTGCTGTAAAAGTTATACTTGGAGCATGTCTAAACCTGACAGATACGAAGCCACACTAACTGCATGGCCAACTCACTCACAAAATTGTGAAGGCTTTCCCTGAAAAGGCCTATGAACTAATTTCTCACACATTGTGGAAATATGATACCCTGGTAATCGTTGAAAATAAATGAAATTAATTTTATGAAATAAATGATGAAATAAATGTTTTGCCTACTTTGTTAGTATGGCAATGACATGATGGCAATAACATGGAAAAGGATGTTATGTTCCGGTCAAGACAGGTATTGCTCAAAACAGAACTTGGTTATATTGGAATCAAAGATAAACATTAAAAAGGCATTTAGTGGTATATAAAATCACTACGCAATCTTAAAATGAGATCCAAAAGATGCTGGAAACAGGCCCAGCTTCAAGAAAATGTCTCTGTAGACTTTTTGGGTTGAAAAAATCATCAGCTAATGACCAAGCGTAAATCCGCCTCCAACCTGGAAATCATCAAAACTAAACTCAATAAATCAACACTTCAAACATCACTATCGTAATGCTGTTCCTCCGTCCGGGGGCGCAGTGTTGCCGTTGGAGCGAGATCACAGAGGCACCCTGATGGGCCTGTGCTCATTCCAAGAGAGCGGCAGGAAGTGGAAAATAATCAATCCAAAGCACCTGCTCAAACTTCGCAGGAAGACGAGGCCCTAATACTGGAATTCCCCAAATGAGGACAAATTTGGTATAGTCTAGAACACAAAAGATTCCTTGTAACACACTTTTGCTAAGGGTCAGGGCTAAATGGGCTCACCAGTATGCAACGATCCAGAGAGGGTGTAGATAAAAGCAGTCCAACCTGGAAAGAGCGGACAAACCTTATTAGAAACAATATATTATTATACTTTTAACATAAAAACATTTGATATTGTACATTCTGAAAGTTCTCTTTACGCTGATATACGGTAGTATGCACACAAACAATCCATATGTCTAGACACAAACACAGACACACAATCTAAACAGTCAGTGTAAACTATGTATTTAAATTTCAAATCATTCATTTCTTTTAGAATTTTATTTTATTATAATAAAGTTTTCATGCTACAAGGCTGTAATATAAAACAAAACATGAATCACAAGCGAAATGTGTGATTAATAGTATTGTAGTATTTCAGCCTATTTAAATCTACTGTATATGAAATTCTCATGTCATCATACAGATCGTTTTAGATTTAGATTGGTTGCAAACTGATTTATTGCATCCTGGAATGGAAAAGCATTAATGCATACTTCCAGTAGCACTGCATGCTGCCAAAATAGTCACATTTGGTGATAATTTCTAGGTTCGCACCTAGTCAGCCTTCCTTCAAATATGAAACAAGTGTGAATGTTATACTATATGTGACTACCTGAATCTTGGACATATGCAGCAACTTAGGTAATGTATGCTGCCAAAATTCAACATCTGGGCAATGCAGTTGTCATTACTTATTCCTGTAAAATGTCCAGCAACCCTGCTTCGAGCCAAAATGTCTCGACAAGGTTATCCTTTCTATTCTATGAGCACTCTAGTGCTCAGTGGAAGCAAAACTGAGTGAGAAATTGCATGCATGTTTTTAAAACCACCTGATTTGAATGATGTGCAGAACAATGATTTTGGTTAGATAGAACCACAAAATTATTGTTTCTTGGTATGTGAGCAGTAAGCACAAAAATGGTCAAAAGCAGTCACTGCAGCTGTCCGTTACTTGACCAGATTGTAAAACAAACATGCCTTCTTCAAGAATAATTTTTGAGAGCTTATGTTATGATGTATAATGGCTGTGGCGTAATATAGTGACAGATCCTTGGTGACGCCAACCAAAGGGTGATGGTGTTTCATCTTTGATATGATGGAGGCGAGTTCAAGTAGATTATCATGTTCAGAACTGATCTTTTTTCAATGGTAAAAAGAATTTTAAAAAGTTAGCAGAAAACCAATTTCTTACCTGGTGGTACTGGTTGCATATGTTTTGCCCCTTCCTTGAGTTTAAAGTCAAGATACATTGTTGGGGTTCTGGTATAAATCTTTGACTAAAAAAACAAAACATTCATACAATATTCAATATTGCAGAGTCTATGTCTTAATTTAGACAAGAATATTCTCTTTATTCTGATGAAATAAAAAGGCATGTACTTCTTCAACACATGCATTAACTGAGTGTAAGTCTAATAAGAGGCATGTGGTTCTAGTCAACATTTGGCTACACAACTGACCAGGCAATAACATCTTGACTACAGGGTCAGTTCCACTCATCTCTATCGCAGAATCTCAAACTTCACGCTTAAATCATTAAAGGCCCAATTACAACAAAGTCTGCTCCCTATTTCCTTCCATCATCTGATAACATAAGAAAGTCCATATGGGAACAGCATGTCAGACAAAAATGATGAATATCCTTCCCTAAAAGTTTCTGGACCTACATTCTTAGACGAAATCACTAAGTCCACAAGGCTCTGACACTTAGGGTGTTCTATTCTCACCTTCACTCCGAGAGACTCTCCTGATATCACTGCCACAGTCACTCCATCTTTGCTGGGCTTGGGTATCTGCTGTCTTTTTAGCTCTTGGTACTGTGGCTCCACCATCTTATCTGCCTTTCTAAGGTTCACCCAAAGCTGCAAGCCACACATGGGCTCATCTGACACGGGCATCTCTGCATGGACAACCCCACGTCCAGAAGTCATCCACTGCCAAGACAAGCAATTCTATTATACAGGGTTTAGGTAAATCTGTGATTTGTATTATTTTGAATCTAATTCTAACAGGTACAACTAAATTTGCACAGGCACAATTAGTACATTATCAAAAACA
This sequence comes from Distichodus sexfasciatus, assembly GCA_032718565.1. Classification (NCBI taxonomy): domain Eukaryota; kingdom Metazoa; phylum Chordata; class Actinopteri; order Characiformes; family Distichodontidae; genus Distichodus; species Distichodus sexfasciatus. The sequence continues at coordinate 744,643 of JAVGVS010000171.1, forward strand.
ATTAAATGTGTTTATTTGTTATAATGCCATTAAAAAGCTCAACTGTGCCAATATACTACTATGAAATGCTTTTACAAGAAGTCCTAATAAAAGTCTCTCAGCTACCTAATCTGAATATTTTACAAAATACTAAAAATGGGATCTATATGTCTAAAAAGCACAGGTCTGTGAGATTTAATTGTCTTGGGTGTAAAATGGGTGTACAATCACAACCTAACATCCCTTTATCCCTTTAGGGTTCCCTGCTTTTCAGTGAGCGAGTGATTGTCATTGTGAACAAACCACAGCACAGCACACAGTGCACCACAACGAAATGTGACCTCTGCATTTAACCCATCCGTGAAGGAGCAGTGGGCAGCTAACAAGCGCCTGGGGAGCAGTGCTTGGGGACGGTACCTTGCTCATGAGTACCTCAGTGGTAACTTTACCAGCCCTGGATTCAAACCTGCGACCTTCTGATCACGGGGGGAAACACCCTACCGTTACGCCACCAACTGCCCCTTTCTCTTTTCCTTACTCTTCTTTCTCTCTCAACCTCCAAATACCCACAACTCGAGTGAGGATTCAGTGCTTTAAGTTATGGACTAAAATTTTGTCAGCAGCTGTCTTAACAGCAACTTTTCCTTTGCTCTTGTGGTTAGCCAAGTTCTGTTAAGTGACTGACAGGACATATCCTAATGCCACAAATAAGTTTAATGGGCATTATAGAACAATCCCTCACTGACCTAAGAGAGAGCGCTTTACGACACAGGAAATACAGGAAATGTTGCTCTCTAGCTTGTGTGTGTGTCTGAAAAGGTGTATAGCCACACAATATCTCATATATCAATTTTGCTCCACATATAAACAACAAAAACAATTACAGACAATCTGCATTCATTTCACATGGATAACTATGGGCAAAACTTCAAGAAAACACAGTCAAAAACTTTAAAAAAAAGAGTTTTATATCAAACCCATCGGGTGGTTACCTGCAAATCGCCAGACTCCAGTTTCCCGGAGTGCCCACAGAAATCCTCATGAGCTGATGCTCCGCTTAGGAGGTATGTTACCTATAACGAGACAGAGCATTCCACATTTGACACATCTCATCTCTATTTCAAATTAGAGTGGATAAAAGAGGAAGAGATATTTACTAAAGAGTTTTCTCAGTTTTCACTTGCAATAAGAACAACTTAAAAATACAGCTTGCAATAAAATGCATGCAATACAGCATGGAAAAGACATTTGGTTTCTTTCTGATTTAGACCACAGTGAGCAGGCCAAGTTGTCTCGTTTAGGGGAGAGGAGTAACATATTTTAAGGTTTGCTTTGGTCTAAGATGTGAAGTAATAAAGTATTAATAAGTATTAATAATGAATATCTAAAACCCAGTTCAGAAGCAAAATGAAAAGCAAAAAGGGGACTACAAAAAACAAACAGAAGTATATATACATTAAATTAAAACTTATAATTTATGATGAAAACATTCATTTAATTCAATACTTATTTAGGCTAAGCTTCATTACACATTCTAAAATTTCAAGAAAGAACCAGTCAGACTGAGCATAGGGTTACAATGGGATGTGAGGTCAGAGGTCAGCATCTGTCACTCGGAGGCCTGCTGATTTCCAGCTGCGATCAGCCTGTGATCTCTGCATACAGCTGTGATTTTGCAGCCATGTGACTACTAACAAGCAAACACACCTGCAACACTAAGGCATCATGGGTGTGTTGCACTAATACCAGCTACTTCAGTAATACTAAAGTACAACCTCAAATCAGAAAAAGTTGGGACGGTATGTTAAATTAAAATCAAAGTGAAAACAGTACTTTGTTAAATTATCTTTGACCTGTATTACATTAAAAACAATACAACAGCACATTATTTAATGTGTTCCTCATGAATTTTATTGTTTTTTCAAAATAAACAGGTATTCCAATTTTGGTTCTTGCAAAACATTTAAAAAAAGTTGGAACAGTAAAGCATTTACCACTTTGTAATGTTGCCATTCCTTTTCACAACACTTAAAAGACGTTTAGGGACTGAAGACACCAAGTGATGAAGTGTTTCAGGTGTAATTTTGTCCCATTCTTCCTGCAAACAAGTCTTAAGGTGGGCAACAGTATGGGGTCTTCGTTGTTGCATTTTACGCTTCAAAATGTGCCACACATTCTCTATTGGAGACAGATCGGGACTGCACGCAGGCCAGTCAAGTATCCGTACCCTCTTCCTCCACAACCAGGACTTTGTAATGTGTGCAGTAATGTGGTTTTGCATTGTCTTGTTGAAATATGCATGGGTGTCCCTGGAAAAGATGTCTTCTTGAAGGCAGCATATTGTGCTCCAAAATCTCTATGTACTTGTCAGCATTAATGGTGCCATCACAGAAGTGCGAGTTACCTTTGCCAAGGGCACTGACACAACCCCATACCATGACAGACCCTGGCTTTTGGACTTGTTGCTGGTAACAGTCTGGATGATCCTTTTCTTCTTTGGTCCGGAGCACACGGCGCCCATTTCTCCCAAAAATACCTGAAATACTGATTCATCTGACCACAGTACACGTTTCCACTGTGTAATGGTCCATCCCAGATGCCTCCGAGCCCAGAGAAGTCGACGGCACTTCTGGACACTGTTAACATAAGGCTTCCTTTTGGCACAGTATAGTTTTAACTGGCATTTGTGGATGTAACTACGTATTGTGGTACTTGACAAAGGTTTGCCAAAGTAGTCCTGAGCCCATGTGGTGATGTCGCTTATAGATGAATGACGATTCTTGATGCAGTGCCGCCAGAGGGATCAGCTTAGTTCCTCCAGATTCCTTGAATCTTTTAATTATGTTATGCACTGTTGAAGGTGAAATATCTAAATCTCTTCCTATCTTTCTTTGAGGAACATTGTTTTTAAACATTTCAATACTTTCCTCACGTATTTGTTGGCAAACTGGCGATCCTCGGCCCATCTTTGCTCCTAAAGGAGTAGACCTTTCTTGGATGCTGCTTTTGTACCAAATCATAATTACAATCACCTGTTGACATCACCTGTTTCAAATCACATCATTATTTAACCTATTTACCTCATTACTAGCCCTAAATTGCTCCTGTCCCAACCTCTTTTGGAATGTGTTGCAGGTCTGAATGACAGGAAAGGATGTATATTTACAAATGAAATGAAATTGACCAAAAAACATGAAATATTTTGTATTCATATTGTCTGCAATGAAATACAAGTCAGAGTAAATTTAAAAATTACTACTTCCTTTTTTTATCTGCGTTTTCCATACTGTCCCAACTTTTTCTGATTTGGGTTTGTATAACAGAAATCTAATGCCAGCATAGAGGTGCATTGTTAGCCAAAGTTTACAGCTAACAATTCACTATTCAAATGAGATTTATAAAACCATAGCACTGGCACCTTGCACATGAGTACCCCAGTGGTACCTTTACTGGCCTTGAACTGGTGACCTTCTGATCATAGTACCAACTGCACCTTTAATTAGCCTTAATTCAAGGCTTATCATGTACCATGAGACTTTTGTGGTGTTTTGTGGTGCTTCCACAAAAATCGCACCATGGTTTAGACTGTATATTCACCCAAACTAAGAGTACCTTATTATAGCACCTTTTCTTATAAGGTATTTCTGTCCAAAACTGAAATAAACATTTGAAAGCTGTCCACTAATAAACAATTATGGAATTTGTTGAACAATATTGGGTATTTTACATTAAATTACTAATTATATATCAATAATGGACTATTCTTATATCTTTACTTCTTTAAAAATAACTAATTAATGATTTATCTTGAACTAATGCTTGCGGTGTATTAAAGGTTCGTGCGCCTGGTCACCCAGAGGAGGATGGGGTCCTCTCAAGGTTTCTTCCTATTACAGGGAGTTTTTCCTTGCCACTGTCGCCTTAGGCTTGCTTGTTGGGGGTTTAGGCCGGTTATATGTGTTTATAAGTGCTTTGTGACAATGACTGTTGTTAAGAGTGCTATATAAATATAGTTGAATTGAACTGAATGATCGTTTTATAGAGGGAAATCCAGTTATTTTCCCCATCTCCTTTCGCAACATGCGAATTAGGATAGCTCCTACCTACTGGTTTTAATGTGTAACGCCTTGAAAGCTTTTTTTCCAGATCATCTGCTTCTATGGCATGTTGCGCGACCAATTTGTTAGTTTACCAAACAATCGAGCCAAGTGACCTCATTCATGTAGAAATAATGTATAAAAATAATTTCACCCTGACCCCAGAGTGTTATAAAAAATAAAATAAAAAATTTTTAACTATTAATTTGAATCAGTTGAACAGCATTTTAACAAAATATCACCAGTAGGGATTACACTTTCTAAGGTGATTTTACAGTCTACTTTAAAACTGAAAGGCGCCTGTTTCATTAAAGCAGGTGTTACCAGTCTAGTGGGTTTTGGACAACATTTAGATTAGCTAGTGTATTCAACCTATGAGTACTCTTCAGACAATCAAGACTCAAGTCGTCTAATTCGTCATTAAGTATTTAAGAAATTGCAGCAAGAATCCACATATACAGTGACCCTTTCTGAATAATACTGGTTTCTACTGGGGTTTAGTTCTTCTTTTATTTTGACAAGTTTGTTTCTTAATATAAAAAGCTCTGCTGTTTCAGATTTTACACGTGACACCTGCGTAATAATAAACAGAGTCTGTCTAATCGGCACTCAGCAGGAATTCGGTGCTTAAATCAATTCCAAATCCTTTTTATTTAAAGTTAATTTATAAAACTTGCCCAACATCAGTCTTTCCTGATACGGACTCGGTGGCTATCCAATTTAAGCACAATTTATTCTGCTTTATTTGCTCCATGTGTATGTGTACACTGCAGACCGTGCGCTAATTTGGTCATCTGTATAATGTATAGGACTGAGATCACAATAATGTTGACTCTTATTTGCAGATTATTATGTTGTATGTTTCTGCGAGCTGTGTATAGGCGCCCTCACGCGGCAGCAATAGCATACGATCGCCGGATTATGCAGAGTCACGGTGACCGAGGCAATGAGCAGGTGATGAAGGTAAGAAATGGAAATAAGATGTAAGCCATTATCATCACGAAGCCTAACAGCGCTGATGTGTCAGTTGGATATGTGGAAGCTTACCGTCTCAAACCCGCGATGAGGGTGATCAGGAAAACCGGCCGGCTTGCTAACACGGAACTCATCCAGCATCAGAAACGGATCCAGATTCCTTAGCTAAGAACAGTAATGACGAGGTTATACCGAAGTTTTCATACGGTTGATAAGTTAGTTTGATATTCAACATTCATTTAACATTCAAAATACAAATCCATTACGCTCCTAAAAAACGTGACCTGATGACATCAAACCAATTGTACAGCATAGAGACTATTGTCCTACATATGTCACAAGGATTGGTTTTTCAAAATTATCATTTGTACTTTTTTAAACATTTAAAATACTATAAAAATGCATATAAATCCATTACATTCCTAAACCATGTGACCTGATGACATAAAACCAATTGTACAGCATAGAGACTATTGTCCTTGACTTTTCACATATTAATAGCTAAAGTCATCATGAGTAATAAGTGCCCCTACTTCTTTACGTCCGATGCTCCGGCGAACTCTCGCTCCGACTCCTTCCGACTGTTCAACGCTTAAAACAACGTTACAAACTTTACGTGTTTTCATTTTGCACAGTGTATTCAGTGCGCGTCTGATGAAAAGCAGCTCGTCAAGCAACAAAAGAGACAACAACTATAACTTGATGGCAGACCAGTGAATTAATGGCAACCTGGCGAATAACCGCACAAGGTTTAAATAAACAACCAGAACGCGCGGTGTCACGGTGTGTTTACATTTTGTGGGGTTGTTGTCTATCCCGGCTGAGGAGGTGCTGATTTGATTGGTTACTTGAAAGTCACGTGGTAGTAAATCTCTTAAAGAAATAGTACACTCACAATGATTCATTAAAAATCATGGATGTGGCATCATTATTATTTATTAAAATTTAAATGTCATACATCATAACCAGAGGGAGATCTTCAAATGATGAATGAGATGAACAAGTGTAACAAAAATTAGCTTGTTTAAATTTGATTCATAACCACATTAACCCATGCATATGTGAAAGATACTCCTCAATCTGTGTTTTATCCACTTTGCTGGTTTCTGTAGTTTCCTGTGCATCACTGTGCTGTTTTATGATAGACTTCGCAATACGCAAAGCTGCAGCCTGACCACCAGCCAAGTTCACAGCATGGGGACCAACCTACAGTAGCAATATGACAATTGAATTATATTAGACTTTCTGGATGCTTATTTGTTTTTCATACAAAAACACGTTTGGAAATGGCTAACAACTGGTGTCATAACTTACACATTAGCAGCATGGACTTATAATTAGTAAACATTATAATATATTATCATATGTACTGTATTTCTAATGCATTTTACCTTATGTTCTAAGAAACCACAGTAGTCTTTGATATGGCAAGTAGTCAAATGTAAAAGCAATCACCTGTAGTGCTGTGTATTGTCCCATCAGGTAGAGAGGACATCCAGGAGTCCACTGTAGAGACTCAGATACACATGGCCAGCCTTCAAGAACCTGAAAAAGTTTACAGCAATAATTTTCTTTCAGTATCTGACAATTCAATAAAAAAAATAGGCCTTAGAGATTTTCATTTCAAGCAGTTTTAAAATACACTTCAGAATGTTAAAACACTCAGTCAAGAATGTTTGCCAGAGTTACAGCTTGACCTGAACAGGGAATTGCTTCATGACGTCTGAGAGTAAGGGGTCCTGGTTAACATCCAGCTTGCAGCCTGTGGCAAGCCAGATTCTGTCTCCGCTCCACTGCTCACCGTCGCAGAGAGAAACCTTCCAGCTTTGTGCTTCATAACACCACTTTGCCTCTATGACCTGAAAGTCAAAGTGCTAGTGTTGGGTATTACTCCATTAAACAAATAAATAGATGTTGATCATTGTTGATTGTGGGTATGCTCAAAGAATTTCTGTGATTCATAAAAATGGTAGTGTGATTGTGAAAAATGTAATGTATAATACACTGCACTTATGACTTAGTTTGATTTATAATGACCAGACAATATCTGCTACCTGACAGTAAGCCTTGACCATCAATTGTCCTGTCGGTATGAAAGGCTTTAAGAGAGCATACGCCTCTGGGGTGACGGCGCCTCCCTTGCGAGCCTGTTTGATCATGGCCAGCCTTCTGTGTAGACTTCTCTCGCTATAGAACTGCCTAAGGTAGGCCAGACCATCCAACTTAATACCGTGCTCCATGTGTGAGTAGCGGCCGATAAGACTCTCCACATCTCCTACGTCAAACTGCTTCAGCTACAGAGAGAGACATTGCGATTCAGATTTTTCCTACACATACAATAATTAATGTTATTTGAGGCTAAAGTTCAGCAGTCTCATGCTGAGGCTTGCTCTCGCTTTATTGAGCCTCATTTATATTAAAATACGTAATTAGTCATTCCAAAAGAATACACTTTGTACACATGTATGTTCTTAAATTCTCTAAACACTGAAAGCATTCACTTATTTGTTGGTGTAGTTACAAGTACAGGTAAACTAAAGTGTGTTATTTTTCCAAAATGATTATATTTGTATAATCAAGATTTCATTAGTTTTCATTTACCTGTAAGTGTTTACGCATGACCCAGGTTACATGATTTGCACCTTGTTGAAAAGCCATGGAGATGATGTGGGCACTGGTTAGACCTCCACCAATCACCATCACTCTCTGGTTCTGAAGGCATATAGGAGAAGGACCTGGGAAGATATAAAAAGGGTCAGATTTTTACAAAGTCGTACACAGAGCATTCAGAAGGATACAATGTATAAATCTTCTATATTAACCTTGTCAAATAAATAATTTGATATTCCAAGCACTACAGTGATACAGTGACTAAAAGAACCCAAATTCTAAAAGCAATCATTGCAATATTTAATGTGCTTCATTTAAGTATTGTTTCATTGCCTTTTCATAAGAGTTATGCCACAACATACACTTTGTTTCGTTCCTTGAGAAAGATTTCCAGTCCAGTCCTCAAAACAATCCAGTACCATTTTGTTTACACTCTGTACTAAACCCTCATTTATGCTTATCCACCTTAATTATTTTGGGTGTGTTGCAGACTGGGACCCACCTGCATTTTGAACGCCCATGACTTTTCGACTAGAAAGGAGATGCATAAGCTCCACTGTATGCTGCAACCTCTCCTCTGGGTAGCTCTCTTCTATGTCTGACACCCATGATGGGATATTTGCCATCAGTGCCCGGGTGGGTCCTGTAGCCAAGATGACCCTCTTTGCATCAATTGTGTTGCCCGTGTCTAGGGACACTCTGAAGAAGTCCACTTTATTTAGCTCTTGATTGAAAAATGGAGTTATTCTGTCCACAGTTCCTTTGATCACAACATTGTCCAGGTTGTACTTGTGTACCTGTTTAAGGCAGTGCTATGTAACACTTACTGCAAAAAGGTTTGTGCGTAGTTAAATATTAAGTGCCAATTCCAGTCACACACAAACACACATTGTTTAAATAATCATTAATTCAACCTTGCTTACTCAAGATGCAAGAGCACAGAAAAGACTGTAGGATTGGTTCTGCATCACTTAATTAATTTAATTAATTAATTTTCATCACTCCATGCAATATAAACACTATGCCTTTTAGTCAGCCATTGCAGTACTGCCCATGCTACACAACCATTTCCAGCTATTATTTGTTCAGTTCCCAACTTTTCTCCATGCCACACTGATCCCAGACCTGCTCCTTAAAGAAGTCCATGATGAGCTGAGTTCCTGGCAGGCTAAAATACAGACTTTTCTGCAGGCCTTTCGCAGCACTCAGGAGCTTTCTGTCTCGCTTGCCCAGACGGTTGTCATTAAAGAAGGCATTCTGGTCCTGAATGCAAATCCTCTGAGGAAGGCTGTAAAGTTCACTCTCCCGATTCTCGGCCACCACATACTCCTGCAATGCTTTCTGGGATCACAAACAAATGCACCACTCAGGGTTTTTTCATTTGTAGTTTGATGTTGCCTTCCTGATGAAAAAAGCAGCCTGGCACAGCTAGCAGCACATTTATGCTGGTTGATAGCAAATCTGGCACCAAAACACCAAATTTTGAAAATAATGCTGATCTTTTAAGCAGGATTGTGACTGACTATTCTCTGAATTTACCTTATTAAGTGGGTTGGTGTGCACCAGCATGTGCGATCGAAGATGTGGGATACTGAGGGCGCTGAACTGGCTCTGCCACAGAGAAGTCCATTCTCCATAAGAGTCCACAACCTTGAAGTGCAAAGGAGGGCAGGATGGACATTCTGGTTTCGTGTCCACCTCTAACACTATCCCTGTGGCAAAAGTGTTCAAATAAGATCACGTGACAAAATCTGATTGGATTTAAAGGGAAGCCAAAACATCTCAGGGAAACAAATCAAAATATGTCTGGTCTGTAATTTAATGAAGTTGGGGTTTTATAGGTTTAATAGTTGAATGATGGCTTAGCAGAACTATTCACTTAGGTCTTACGAGGGCCTTCAGGCCTTTAAGTAAGCCCTGGGGAGAAGCACTGGATTCATTAATTATGCATATTCTTTTACCACCTATTAGTTCTAAAAAATCTGCAGGGTTGATGTATAGTTTATTTTAAATAAATTGCTTGTTTTAAATAAATGCCTTGTATGTCAAGTTTCAATTTATATCAAGAAGACTGTATGAGCCTCTCTAGTGCAAAACACACCAGTAGGCCTTCTCCTGTTCCTGGTTCGTCCCAATTTAGATCCACCCTTGCTGAGCTGTACCCCCTGGAGGATGTCAGCGCTGGTGGCGCTCACATGCTGTTGGGGATTTGACAACAGCGTGGCTAGAGTCAGGGCATGAGGGCCTGCTCCTATGATCAACACATCCAACATCTGAGAAGCAAGAGAGTGAAACAACACATTATACAAATACTTAAATAATTTTAATACAGTATTATACAGACTATTTAAGTGTACAGTGCTTGTACACTTGTACAATTATTAGCAGAGAAATATAATCACAGTTGCACAACTGCACATAGACAACTTTTAAATACCACAAAGCAGATAATATGCATTTTTATTACTTTACTGATGACCAAAAGATTATCATCTACCTGATGAATGAAAAGCTTCCACTGTTGTTTCTTTCCCACAGAGTATCATGAGAGGAGAAAGACAGAGTTAGAGGGAGAGAGAGGTTTGAAAACAGTCGAACTGTAGTCCTGTAACTCTATCTCTTCTGCTTTCTTAGGCACATTGAACTCTGATTTGCTGCAAGTGCTGAATGTCAGAGGTAAAAATAACCATGTTAAGGAGCAGGGAGTCAAAAGTTTACACTCACACACACACACACACAAATCATGAACTACAGAAATGACAATGATTCAACAAGTTAGTATAGACCCACAGAGTTTATTCAAGAACATTAGATGTATTATGTTTAAATTTGAATGTGTGTATACACTATCTGATGATTATTGAACCATAATTATTGTCATACAATAACAAGGACAAGTATAGTTTACAAGACAGTATTAAAGACATTTTCCTTTTTTTCCTATCCATAAAATGACCACAACTACTGCAAATCAAGAAAAATGTTCAATACCTTAAAATGGGATGTTCTAATAGAAAACATTGCAATTTTAATATGATAATACTAGTCACTCAGTATATTGACTCCAGTTCCAGGCCTTCACAATTACCCCAGACTACCAGATCAGCGTCACTAGAGTTTTAACCAATCACATCCACATCACTTGTATTTAAGAACTTTCAGTTACAACCATTCCCTGCGAAGTATTGTTATGCCTAGTGCTACATACCAAGCGTTCTTTGTGTTTGCCTGCCTCGGTTTTGACCCTTGCTTTCAGTTTTTGGATTACTCCTCTGCTTCTGGCGATTTGGATTTGTTTGCTCCCTGGACTGTTTTCTGATTTTGACTTCTGCTTGAATAAACTCTTGTTTTTTCATCAATCTAATCCTGTGCTTGCGACCTGGTTCTGCCGACTCTGCGTTTGGGTTCACCTACCGAGTGTTACAGAATACAATGGACCCAGCGGAGTTCCAGCGGCTCCTGGCTGAACAAGCACAAGCAATTACCGACCTAGCCCGAGCCATGGCATCCCTCACTCCGACAACGCCAAATCCACCACTCGGGGCTGGAGCCGCAGCTGCTAGTGCTAACGAGCTAACACTCGCAATACCACCCTCGTATGGAGGCGATCACCAGCCATCGAAATTTCGCAGTGAACGTGACAAGGTACATTTTATAATTTCTCTACTCATGGGCAAAGCACGCGAAAGGGCCACAGCACTTTGGGCGTCCCAGAGCCCCGTCTTCGACCACTGTGAAATGTTTGTCTCCATGTTTCATTGAGTCTTTGATCATCCTCTGTCGGGTAAATCCGTCCATGACCAGCTCTACGATCTCTGACAAGGGTCCGGTTCAGCCACCGATTTCGCTCTTCAGTTCCGTACACTAGCGGCCGGGAGCAGATGGAGTGACATGGCTCTCCTCACCATCTTCCGACACAGACTCAATCGTGAGCTGCAGACAGAACTCGCGTGTCGTGGCGATATCACCGACTTGGAACAATACATCCAGACCACCATTACTGTTGATCAACTTCTTCAACACCGCCGCCGTCCACCTCCGCCGTCAGTCCGAACGTCAGTGGCCACGCCTCCTTCTCCCCATCACCAACTGGAGGTGGAGCCTATGCAAATTGAGCACACCCCATTGTCAGCTTCAGAGAGGGAGAGACGGCTCCAGGCTCAACTTTGCCTCTTTTCTGGAGTACCCGGGCATATAATTTCAGCTTGTCCTATCCGTCCACCCAGAAAGGAGGTACGCATATCTAATTCTCTTGTCACCATCCCTATCTGCCTTTCACTCAGGTCTTTTTCCTGTACAGTCTCTGCACTAGTGGATTCTGGAGCTGCAGGAAATTTCATGGACAAAAAACTGGCAAGACAATTGGGAGAGAAACTCATCCCTCTGTGCATACCATTACCCATGAGTGGAGTATATGGAAGACCTCTTGACAATTGCCACATTACCCTTCAGACTGCTCCACTAGGGGTCAGTATAGGAGCATTACACCATGAAGATCTATCCTTTTTTGTGTTTAATTCTCCTCGCAACCCTGTTGTACAGGGTCACCCCTGGTTGGTCCTTCATGACCCAGCAATATCCTGGACAGACAGAGAGATAGTGGCCAGGGGTTCTCATTGCTTTGAACACTGCCTCTCACTTCCAGTGTGAACCAAATCCATTGAGAGTCCCATGGAGCCTGCTCTAACCCATCTGCCTTTGCTGACTACCTTGAAGTCTTCCTCTCTCCGCAAGACCCTGGTCTCCCACCACATTGTTCCTGCGACTGTGTGATCGATCTCCTACCTGATGCCCCTCTTCCACAAAGCCGAGCATATCCCTTGTCACCACCCAAAACCCAAGCTATGAACACCTACATTGAAGAAGCCCTGGAGAAAAGGATTATCTGGCCCTCTACTTCCCCCGCTGCTTCGGGGTTCTTTTTCACGAAGAAGAAAGATGGAGGTCTCTGTCCTTGTATTGATTACCACGCCCATTGGATTTTTTTGCTCCATGGACTGTGTTTTCTGGTTTTGACATCTGCTTGAATAAACTCTTGGTTTTTACATCAATCTAATCCTGTGCCTGTGAGCTGGTTCTGTCGACTCTGCGTTTGGGTTCACCTACCGAGTGTTACAAACACATGCATGTAACAACCAGCAGGTGAACCCAAACGCAGAGTCAACAGAACCAGATCACAGGTGCAGGAGTAGATTGATGAAAAACAAAGAGTTTATTCAGGCAGAGATCAGAACCAAAAAACACAGTCCACGGAGCAAACAAATCCAAATCGCCAGAAGCATAGGGGTAATCCAAAAACAGAAAGCAAGGGTCAAAACAGAGGCAGGTAAACACAAAGAACGCTCGATATGTAGCACTAGGCATGACAATACTTTGCAGGGAATGGTGGTACATGGAAGGCATTGTGAAGGTCTGGAACTGGAGTCCTAGTCAGATGGCCTTTCTGGAGAGGTGGATTCCTCTCTCGGTCTGGGTTGGGACCTTACAGTACCTCCCTCTCCACAGGTGGCTCCAGACGGTCGAGGTAGGCGTGTGGGGGGACAACCCTGAGGGCGAGGACCAGGACGATCTGGGTGTTGGGTGTGAAACTCCTCAAGCAGGCCGGGGTCCAAGATGTCCTTAGCTGCCACCCAAGACTGCTCCTCCAGTCCATATCTCTCCCAGTCCACTAGGTACTCAAGTGTGCCTCGACGACGCCATGAATCCAGGAGCGTGCAGACCCAATAGGCAATGTCACCATCCACCTCTAGAGGCACAGGAGGACAGTCCCGGACTGGAGGGTGTAGAGGGCTATAGCACACTGGCTTCAACAAGGATACATGGAAGGTAGGTGAAATACAAAATCGTGGGGGCAACTGGAGGCGATAGGACACCAGGTTGATGTGCCAAACCACCTTGAATAACCCAATGTAGTGGGGGGATAGCTTCTTGGAGGGAAGATGTAGTTGGAGGTCATGGGTGGATGACCATACTCATTGTCTGGGCTGGCATTTTTGCTGTTGCACGGCTCGATGAAGGCAAATATGGGAGGCTTCCCATACCTTGCCACTCTTCTTGAACCACTCATCCACCGCGGGGACATCAGTGGACTTGGCCTCCCAGGGGAAAAACGGGGGTTGAAAACCAAGGACACACTGGAACAGAGACAGAGACAGCGACCGCAAGGCTCATGAGGGAAAAAACTTGAGTAATTAAGAACATTAACTATTGGGACAGCATTTCTTATGTTGGAGTAAGAGTGTGTATTTGAACGTTGTTACCACGCTTCATGCCGATGGGAAAAAAAGATGGCGAGCCACCCATAGGAAGGAGCAACACTTCTAGAACTTGGCGATCCAGGACAGAGAGTCTGGTTTGTATGCTGGAACTTCGGTAGGATAACTTTTTCTTTTTCCATATTTGCTGCAACCGGTCATATGGGAAACTATTTTTTTCCCTTGGGATTCAAACCATAGCTTCTGCTGACATAACATGTATTAATCTGCCAACAGGTCTAATGATGTGACCAAAACGAGACCTAACCTGTGTGACTGAGTCAGAACTCGGTGGTACATTCTTAATGTGAGCCGCACGTGTATTGGCAGAAACCTGTGAGTGCGGCTGGGCAGACAGGACTGTCTCTGCTTCTGAATCATGCGAACCTGAACTGTCACTTTCAATGTCACCAGAAACAGACATACTCGCATCTCTCGATAATTCTGATTGGTGACTTTCTGGCACAACAGGAGTGACCTCAGCTGAGGGATCCGCCAGAATTTCACTTAGGGTTTGATCAGATTCACTTTGAACGCATCTGTCAGACAGGCCTAAAACCCAACTAATCATTCTGTCCCTGATACCAGATTCCTGAACTGACAAAGAATCATTCTCTTGGCCAATTCCAGCATCGTCACATGTGAATAAGGCCGTGCCTTCCGTCATCACCGATCCATCCATTGTAACACTACTGAAGCTGTCCGTCTCATGCTCAGGCCCTCCTGCATCTCTTCCCAAAGATTCATCATCCACTACACATAAGGAAAGGACTGAAGGCTGCCTCTGACAAGATTTGGATGTGTCAGAAAGCCGATCAGACAGGGAGTTCTCCACAGTCACTGGTAGGAAATTTACTAACATCAACAGATTCCGATGAACCACTTTTTCCTGACTAGTGCGTACCCTGTAAGTGTGAGTGTCCGGTTTACGATCCAAGACAGTGTAAACTGTCAACTCCCACCTGTCAGCGATTTTCCTTTTACCCCTTTCGGTCCTGTTTGCCAAGAGTACTTGATCACCTATCTCAATGTTCAATCCTTTCACTCTTTGATTGTACAATTCTGCATGTCTTTTCTGCTCTTTTGTCACATGTTTTTGTTCAATTAGTTGAGCTTCTTTCAGATCTTTGACTAAGGTAGTCACAAACTTATCACATCTGGTCACAGCTGGATCATTCAAAACTGAACGAAAAAGAATACCAATGGGCAGACAAGGTACGCCCCCGAACATCGAATAAAAGGGGGCATAACCCGTCGTTTCATGTATTGTGCAGTTATACAGAAATGTCAGTGTCTGTAGACGTCTAGGCCAATCTCTTTTCACATCTGGTGACAAAACTCTGATCATATTGCCAAGGGTCCTGTTAAAACGTTCCACGCTCCCATTACCCATCGGGTGATATGGGGTTGTGTGTGACTTGTTCACCCCAGAAACCCTTAGAAGCTCCCGAATCAACTTGCTTTCAAAACATGGCCCTTGGTCACTATGAATCCTTTCTGGAAGGCCATAAATGCAAAAGTACCTGTCCCACAGGACCCTGGCAACTTGTCTGGTGGACTGGTCTCTACACACAAAAGCTTGTGCCAGTCTTGTGAAATGATCAGTCACTACCAAGACATCAACAGACTTGTTACTGGAATCTTCTGCTGACCAGAAGTCTATGCAGACAAGTTCTAATGGTCTACTTGTTGAAATGTTTTCCATGGGGGCTCTCCCAGAAGGATCCGTAGTTTTGCTTACAGTGCAATGGTAGCATCCACGCACATTGTCTCTTACAGTTTGATCCATGCCCATCCAAAAGAACCGCTGCCTTGCAAGACTAACAGTCCGAGACTGACGTTGATGGCCACAGTCGTCATGAATTCCTTTTAGAATCCCATTTACAAGAGACTCTGTGACAACATACTGATGACATTTGATCCTTGACAGTTGGCCACGTGACACTCGGTGCAACACACCATTTCTGACAAAGAGTTTCCCCCAGTGCTTCAGATATCGAATGACAATCATAGATTACTTTGTCCTTTCTCTTCTGGTAGGTCTATGCCGGCGCTCAACATAATACAAAACTCTTGACAAGTACTTATCTTGGAGTTGTTTTTCACGCAACTCCTGTTCTGAATATGCCAGAAGCGTTTCCCGTCCTCCAGACATGACTTGAGGTAGATGATCAATGACAGTCATAGCTCACGTCCTGGCACTTAAGTTCCACTCGACATGCGAATCCAATGTGGCAGATACCTCCCCACTAGGGATCAACATTAGCTCATCAAGTTGTTCTATGCTGTGTTTGTACAACTGATTTAGGTTAAGGACACGCTGTCTTTTATCTGAATCACTTGCACGTCTGAAGGCATCCTGCACTGAATCTGTTGACATTCCTTTGGAGTCAGCTAGAAGTGCTACATACGGCTCTTTGAGAAGTCTCTGCGTGACGCCAATCTTGACAAACGGAACCCGACATCCGCAACAGTGTTTTGGGGACCAGGCACATACTTGATATTGAAGTTGTAGCTCACCAATTTAGCCACCCAACGTTGTTCACAGCAATCAACTTTGGGTTTTGTATATGCGCCAGGGGATTATTGTCAGTCAAGACTGTGAATTCACGGCCCTTGAGCCAATGACTGAACATATTGACCATTTTAAGGCCAAAAACTCCAAATGATGTGCTGGATAGTTTTGCTGCGACCGAAAAAGGGACTTACTGGTGAAGGCTACAGGCCTGGCTTTCATCTCCCCCTCTGGGACCTGTGAGAGCACAGCTCCAATACCATCCAAGGATGCGTCCGTTGCCAGCACAAAGGGGCGATTAAAATCTGGATAAGCAAGGACAATGCTCTCGACCAACAATGTTTTCAACCCCTCAACAGCCTGGTTCTGTACTTCAGTCCAGTCACTGGGCTTCAGCTTTCTGTTCAGGTGAACATGACCCTGTTTTTCCCTCTTGCCTTCTGGCCTTTTAGGAGACTAAAAAGAGGCTTTGCTACAGCTGAATAGTTCAGAATGAAGTGCTGGTAGTAATTCACCAAGCACAAGAATGATCTGTCCATGGAAACCCCCGTCTGATCAATTATATGCCCAAGAAACTTCACTGATTTTCTCATCAGGTGAAATTTTTTTGGAGCCAGCTTGAGGTTGTATGCACAGAGTCTGCCAAACACCATCTCTAAGCGATCAAGAGCAGTAGTCTCGTCTGGACCAAAGACAATCAGGTCATCTAGATAACACAAGAGACTGAGGAAGTTTTCATCTCCGAATATGCTGGTCATCATACGCATGAAGCTGCCAGGACTCTTGCAGAGGCCCTGGAGTAAACAATTGTACTCGAAAAGACCCATGGGTGTCGTAAAAGCTGTAAACTTGCGGTCGTCTTCGTGCAGTAGCATGTTATAGGACCCGGACGTCAAATCCATTGTGCTAAATAAAGCATTTCCGCCCAGTGCTGCCAAACAATCCACTTGATGCGGAAGAGGGTGCTCATCCTTCAGTGTTCTCCTGTTCAGCCAGAGGAAGTCTGTACATACACGCAAAACCCCATTCTTCTTCCAGACCAAAACAAGAGGAGAAGCATACTCGCTGGTAGATCACCTAATTATCTCCTTCTCCTCCATTTCGGTCAGCACATGCCGCAGTTTTTGATACTGGCTGGGTGCTACTTGTCTGAATGGAAGCCTGAATGGTCTGGCGTCTGAGAGGTGTATCCTGTGTACGAAGCCCTTTGCTTCCCCACAATCAAGATGGCTGTGTGAAAATACATCTTCGTAGCTCAGAATCAGGTTTACCAACCACTGCTTACATGCATCTGAGATGTCACAAGAGTCAATGTTGAGACTATCCAGACCAACTGACTTAAGTCGCTCACTCACAGGTAATGCATTAGCTGCTCCATCAGACCAACTTGCTGAACAGTTTACCAGCAGAGGACTGACAATATTAGAGCGATCAAAATCTTCAAGTGCAATGCACGGATAGAGGTCTGCAATTTTTGCATTCTTTCTCAATAGCACTGGCCTGCCTGTTGTGTTGATAAGTTTCAAGGGGACCCATCCATCTCCCCACAGAGACGTGACCAGTCTAGCCACCATGACACCTCTGGGAGCAGAGTGAGATGATGTAGGCTCAGTCATGACGGCACTTCCAGGAGAGACAACAGCTGATTTGGGAAACTTCCCCCATACTAAGTACTCACAGTCTGGCCCAAGATGAAGAGCTGAGTTGCACCTTACTGTCCCAATCTTCTCAGGGATCTCCTCCCCTCTCCAACGGTTTAGCCCCGCAAGCATTGACAAGAAGCTTTCACACTCAGGGTCCGAAGACATTGGTTTAGAGACTGCTTGCCAAAATCCATCACTCACTTTGAAGTATCTGAGAATGTGCTTAATAACATTAGTCCCAAGTATCAGCTCATGTTGTCCAGGGACCACTAATGTAGGTACTATCATCTTTATACCGTACACTTCCATGGCAAGATTGAATGATGATTTTGGTTTCACACGCAGCCCTCCACAGCCTACCAGGGTGACATCAGCAACAAACTCATCACATTCATCCACTGCACCAGCTGATCTCAGTGTCATCTCAGCAGATTCATTAATAGTGCAGGCCATCGAACCGCTGTCCAACATTGCATTCAGCATAAGCACCTCTCCAATCTTAACCGGTGTGTAAAAGAGGCTGTCTCGTCCACCCACAACATGTGTGTTCTGATAAATGATTTCTGGTTGATCATAGTTTATTTTGGCTGGATGATAAACATTCTCAGTCTCACAATCATCAACAGCTTGGGAGTTATAATGATGATGACCCGCACTTCCTCCTTCCAAATACAGGTCTGCTAGTTTCCCCCATGTTGTGACTGGGCAGAGGACTGTTTAGGACATTCCTTTTTGTGTGCCCTGGGGAGAAGCATGTAAAGCACAGTCTGTCAGTCATGCAATGTGTCACCGTGGTATGTTTGTTGTTGTTACAGATCCGACAGGCACTTCTGACAAAGTTGTGTTGCTGTCTAGAGTCACACCTGAGACTGGAAACGTTGTGCAATTGCACCCTGCCCATGAGCTGCTCCATCATCTCCATCATATGAGTGAGCAACTGACTGTCTGCCTGTTGTGTGTTTTGAGACATCACTGGGGCTGCAGATGAGCAGGAGGAAGGCTGATGCTGTACCTGACTGGGCACTGATGTAAGCTCTGGCTGACGGCATACTTGAGCATTTGGTAAAGTGCAAAATAATTGGATCGGAACAGCTGGCAACTCTGTCTTGGGGCGATCATTCAGATCACATTTGCTGCTAAACACTGCAGTTGGGTGACTCCTTAAGTTTACACCGGCATTTCCCCAGCTCCTGAATTCCCTCTGGTAAACAGAATTTAATAAACATCCTTGTTACCTCCTCTCCTATGCTGTCCAAACGTTTGCCTTGTCTTCGCAGTCCCTCATCTGCTAGATCAGCTGCTTTGTTCAGTCGGATCCAGTAGTCCACAGGATTCTCTTTAGCTCTGGGGAGAGTGGCATAAAATTCTGCGAGTGGTAGGCAGGAGGGCGCTTCACTGAAGTACTGCATGAGGAGTCCATAAATTAACTCAGGGTTCTGTCTGACATTGAGCATAGCATCACTGCGCAGGCTGACTTTAACAACGTCCTTTGCCTTTTCAGCGAGTCTACTTATTATTTCCTCAGCTTGTTCTTGAATAGGGCACATTTGTTTTCTCAAGCAAGCCTTTGTCCTGTCTACCCACTCTTCAACACCATACTTGTTAGAGCCATCACCCCTAAATGTGTCATGCTCTGACTTCATGTGCACTGTTACTTGTGGTGTCAATGTATGTGTACACTGTTCTGTGTGTGCTGGCGTCTGAGTGTAACCGGGTGAATTGGTTTGGCACTCAGTGCTTACATTAACTAAGCCAGCAGACACTAGTTTCGCAACTATCGACTCACCAATATGCGAACCTAATTGCCCTACCATGTCCGTGAGGTGATCAAATGCAACTCTATCAACTCCAGGTGTTGAAGTGTACGGACCCTCACCAGGAACCCGCCTAACAGGAGTACCACCCAAGGTTTGACTTATCCCGATACCCCTACCGTTGTCAGCATGTACCTGTGGTCATTCAACCCCTCGGCTGACACTGTCACTAAAAATACCACCCTCTGGGCTATCAATAAGCCATGTACCCCGTCCTCTGGGGAAACCCATGTTACCATAACTTGTTACATCAAAGTCACCATCACACTTGTGTTTTTCAGCCATTATGCGATCACAAAAATTATGCATGAAAAATAGTCCATCCATCCATCCATTTGCTACCGCTGTTCCGGGTCGGGTCGCGGGGGCAGCAACCTAAGCAGGGAAACTCAGACTTCCCTCTCACCCGCCACTTCGTCCAGCTCTTCTGGGGGAATCCCGAGGCGTTCCCAGACCAGCCGAGAGATATAATCTCTCCAGCATGTCCTGGGTCTTCCCCGGGGCCTCCTTCCAGTGGGACATGCCCAGAACACCTCCCCAGGGAGGCGTCCAGGAGGCATCCTGACCAGATGCCCGAGCCACCTCATCTGGCTCCTCTCGATGCGGAGGAGCAGCGGCTCTACTCTGAGTCCCCCTCGAATGGCTGAACTTCTCACCCTATCTCTAAGGGAGAGCCCAGCCACCCTACGGAGGAAACTCATTTCGGCCGCTTGTATTCACGATCTCGTTCTTTCGGTCACTACCCACAACTCATGACCATAGGTGAGGGTAGGAACGTAGATCGACTGGTAAATCGAGAGCTTTGCCTTCTGGCTCAGCTCCTTCTTTACCATGACAGGCCGGTGCGGCATCAGCAGTGATGCGGTGCAGTGATCCACCTCTCGATCTCCCGCTCCATCCGCCCTCACTCGTGAACAAGACCCCAAGATACTTAAACCCGCCACGACAGGCACCGACCACCTTACGGCCACAGCTTCGGTCAGCTGCCTCAACAATGGAGGCATGGAACATGGCCAATTCAGACTCAATGTCCCCCGCCCCCTTCGGAACATGGGAGAAGCTCTGCCGGAGGTAGGAGTTGAAGCTCCTCCTGACAGGGGATTCCGCCAGACGTTCCCAACAGACCCTCACTATACGCTTGGGCCTGCCAGGCCTGACCAGCTTCCTCCCCCACCAGCGGAGCCAACCCACCACCAGGTGGTGATCAGTTGACAGCTCCGCCCTCTCTTCACCTGAGTGTCCAACACATACGGCCGCAAGTCTGATGACACGACCACAAAGTCGATCATTGAACTGCGGCCTAGGGTGTCCTGGTGCCAAATGCACATATGGACACCCTTATGGTTGAACATAGTGTTCATTATGGACAATCCATGGCGAGCACAGAAGTCCATAACAAAACACCACTCAGGTTCAGATCGGGGGGGCCGTTCCTCCCAATCACGCCACCCCAGGTCTCACTGTCATTGCCCACATGGGCATTGAAGTCCCCCAGCAGAACAAGGGAGTCTCCAGAAGGAGCGCTCTCCAACACCCCTTCCACAGACTCCAAAAAGGGTGGGTATTCTGAACTGCTGTTTGGCGCGTAAGCGCAAACAACAGTCAGCACCCATCCCCCCACCTGAAGGCGAAGGGAGGCTACTCTCTCGTCCACCGGGGTAAACCCCAATGTACAGGCACCCAGCCGGGGGGTAATAAGTATGCCCACACCCACTCGGCGCCTCTCCTCGTGAGCAACTCCAGAATGGAAAAGGGGCCAACCCCTCTCAAGGAAACTGGTTCCAGAGCCCAAGCCATGTGTCGAGGCGAGCCGGACTACATCTAGTCTGAACCTCTCAACCTCGGGCACCAGCTCAGGCTCCTTCCCCGCCAGAGAGGTGACATTCAAGATTCAAGAGATTCAAGATTCTTTATTTGTCACGTGCAAGTTATACAGGTACAACATGCAGTGAAATCCCAGATGGCGGCGCCACGAGCAGGCAGCGGCTAAAAGCGCTCCAGGGAATTCAGTGTTTTTAAACTGATTCTCGTCTGTTTTGTCTACTTTCTGTTTTGTTTGTGATCAAGTACGATGCATATCACCTAGAACAGACACACCCTGCTTGAAATCAGAAGAAAATGCACAAGTCCTCTGCCAAATCTGCCGTCGGAAACGCTACGGAGCCTGGGCGAGGCAACGAGGCGCAGCTGGCCGAAACGGAAGCGCTGTTCCCGGAAACAGAAGCGGAGCAAGCGTGCAGGCTTTAGCACGAGGCTAAAAGCTAACCCGGCCTGACAGACACTTCCATCTGTCCTGCTCTCCAACGTCCGCTCACTGGACAATAAAATGGATCTGTGGCTCCAGCAATCAAGCCAGCGTGAGGTAAAGAACTGCTGCGTTTTTATCTTCACGGAAACGTGGCTGAACGCGGACATCGCGGACTCGGCTATCCAGCTAAGCGGGCTAGCATGCTATCGGGCCGACAGAGAAGCCTCTTTGTCCGGTAAGAGCCGCGGAGGTGGTTTGTGTGTCTACATTAACGAACTCTGGTGCACAAACTCCGCTGAAGTGAGTCGCCACTGCTCACCACAGATAGAGTTTCTCATCATAAAGTGCCGCCCGTTCTACCTGCTGAGAGAATTCTCCGTGGTGCTAATCGTAGCCGTGGACCTGCCGCCTAGCGCTAATGCTAACCTGGCGCTAGCCGAACTGTACGAGGCTATCAACAAGCTCCAGACCGCGCACCCGGACGGATTTCTCATCATTGCCGGCGACTTCAACCACGGGAACCTGAAGTCAGTTCTCCCCAAATTCCATCAACATGTGGACTTTGCTACGAGGGGGGAGAACTGCCTGGATAAAGTTTACACCAATGTGCGTGGTGGCTACAAAGCAGCAGTGCGCCCACACATCAGCTCTTCAGACCACGCTACAGTGATGCTGCTGAAACGCATAAGACCTGCCAGGAAAAGCATCAGAGTCTGGCCCAGTGGAGCTGTCTCAGCACTCCCGGACTGTTTTGAGTGCACGGACTGGAATGTTTTTAAAGAGGCGGCGACATACGATGGCTGCATCAACCTGGACGAGTTTGCAGAATCTGTGACTTGCTACATCTCCAAGTGCATAGAGGATGTTACCGTCCTGAAGAACATCACCACTAGAGCCAACAAGAAGCCCTGGTTCACAGCACAGGTGCGTGCGCTGCTGAGAGAGAGAGATGCTGCTTTCCGGTCCGGGAGTAAAGCTGCCCTCAGAGCAGCCAGGGCTAACCTCTCTCGCTCTATTCGTCAAGCAAAGCGAGCGCACGCAAAAAAGATCCAGAACCATTTCAATGACACAAAAGACTCTTGCAGTTTATGGCAGGGCATCCATCCTTCAGTTTCCTGCCTGAATGACTACCAGCCCATCGCTTTGACCCCCATCACCATGAATACCTTGAGAGACTTGTCATGGCACAGGTGAAAAGCAACCTCCCCCACTCACTGGACCCTCTGCAGTTTGCCTATCTCACAAACAGGTCAACTGAGAACACGATATCCACTGCACTTCACCTTTCCTTCTCACACTTGGACAATAAAGACTCTTATGTTAGATTGCTGTTCATAGACTTTAGTTCAGCATTCAACACCATCATCCCCCAAAGACTGTGTGTGAAACTGAGCAAGCTGGGACTGAGCACCTCACTCTGTAACTGGATACTGGATTTCCTGTCAGAGAGACCTCAGTCCATCTGAATTGGCAATGGGAGTTCACATCTCAGACGATCTCACCTGGACCACCAACACCACCTCCATCACCAAAAAGGCCCAGCAGCGTCTCCACTTCCTGAGACAGCTGAAGCGAGCCAACCTGCCCCCTCCCACCCTCACTGCGTTTTACAAGGGCACCATAGAGAGCATCCTGACCAGCTGCATCTCCGCCTGCTTCGGTAACAGTGCTGTTGCCGATATCAGGCGGCTTCAAAGGATCGTCAAAGCAGCTAACAATATCATCAGAGCGTCTCTTCCGCCACTGCAGGACATCTTCTACAAGTGCTGCATCAGAAGGGCCTCCTGCATCGTGCTCGACCCCTCACACCCTTCACACAGACTGTTCACACTCCTTCCATCTGGCAGACGCTTTCGCAGCATCAGGTCTCGATCCTCCAGGATGCGTGATAGCTTCTTCCCACAAGCCATCAGATTCTTGAACTCACTCCCAGCCCTCACACGTCCCCCCACACACACACCTGGACTGCGAAGAAACTGATTCTGTTGCACCACTGCACTTTACACATCACCGTCACTCTGATGCACAATAACTACTGTTATGACACTGCACTGCTGCCACTTATTTGCACAAACATTATACGCTGCTGTACAAATGTTTGCACATACACTGAACATTGTACACATAAATATCTGAATATAGTATCTGTCATATTATTCAATTCAATTCAATTCAAATTTATTTATATAGCGCTTTTAACAACAGTCATTGTCACAAAGCACTTTACATATAACCGGCCTAAACCCCCCAACAAGCAAGCCTGAGGTGACAGTGGCAAGGAAAAACTCCCTCTAGTAGGAAGAAACCTTGAGAGGAACCAAGACTCGGAAGGGGACCCCATCCTCCTCTGGGCGACCGGGTGCACAAACATTTAATGTACAACAAGCAATAGTTGAAGATGAGTTGTTAGTTATTTAAAGAAGCAACGATACAAAAATAGTCCAAGGGATGTTTCGAATCCTGGGTTGTTGATGGGCCACTTGCAGGACCCTCTCAGCAACATTAAGCTGAAATTAGTTCAGTATTGTGCTGCTAAGTCAGTAGACGTCCATAGGGTCCAATCCCAGTTGGTTTCATGATGATGTCCCCATGGAGTCCTGGAGCGGGTTCAGTGGGTCAGCATCAGCTCAGGAGGGTTGACAAGGTCAAGCGTCAGCTCAGGACGTCTCCGGGGACTCCTGGTGAGTTTGGTTGATCAGCGTCAGCTTGGTAGGGTCGAGATGGTCAGTGTCAGCTCGGGGCATCTCCAAAGAGTCCCGGTGAGGGTTCGGTCAGCCAAGCGCCATCCCGGGATCACCTCGGGAACAGCTCAGAAAAAGAAGAAGAGAGAGGAGAAAGTTAAGTGCCCTAACCTAACCTCCGGCAATGCTAGAGTAGCTATGGCAGCCTAGCTAAGAAGGGAGAGCTAGAAGGTAACACAGACATGAGGGCTTCCAGGGGTCTCAGCATCACAATCCCCCCTTTCACCTTTAATCTCAAATGACCATGAACCCCCAGATCTCGCCTTTAACTAAGAAAAAGGGATTTTAATAACCAAAAGACTGACTAAACAAGTAAGTCTTAAGCTTTGACTTAAAAGCAGAGATTGTTTCTGAGCTCCGAACACTAACAGGAAGTTTATTCCACAACTGTGGTGCTTTATGAGCAAATGCTCTTCCCCCCACGGTAACGTTCTTTATTCTAGGTATTACTAAAAGATCTGCGTCTTGCGATCGAAGCGTATGCGCTGGATTGTAAGTGCAAATGAGGTCACTCACATACTGCGGTGCAAGACCATTTAGAGCTTTATAGGTCAAGAGAAGTACTTTATAGTCGACACGAAATTTTACTGGTAGCCAGTGGAGTGAGGATAGAATTGGGGTGATATGATAATATTTTTTAGTTTTAGTGAGGACTCTGGCTGCTGCATTCTGAACTAGCTGGAGTTTATTTAACAACCTATTTGGACAACCGGAGAATAAGACATTACAGTAATCGAGTCTTGAGGTAATAAATGCATGAACTAGTTTCTCTGCATCTTGAAAGGACAGCACATTTCTTAGTTTAGCAATATTACGGAGTTGAAAGAAGGCGGTGCGACTAATGTTAGAAGCATGTACATCAAATGAAAGATTGGAGTCTAAAGTAACACCAAGGTTTTTAACAACATTACTTGGTACAATGGATAATCCATCAAGACTGATCGTGATGTCAGATAGCTGGTGGCATTAGTGCCAGTAAGAAGGACCTCAGTCTTGTCCAGATTTAGCTGGAGGAAGTTGTCCGACATCCACTTTTTTATGTCACATAAGCATTTTTCCATTTTCTGAAATTGCTGTCTGTCTTCTGGTGAAGCCGATATATATAACTGTGTATCATCTGCAAAACAATGGAAACTAATTCCATGCTTACGAATGACTGAGCCTAAAGGTAGCATGTACAGCGAAAACAGCAAGGGACCTAAAACTGATCCTTGTGGTACTCCATATTTCACCCTGACGTGCTCAGAGGAATCACCATTTACATTCACATACTGATAGCGGTCTGAAAGGTAGGATCTGAACCAAGAGAGGGCCACTCCCCTGATACCAACAACATGTTCAAGTCTATCTAGGAGAATGGCATGATTAATGTATATTTTAGTATTTTGCCTATTTTTGCCTATTTATTATAACCTTCTACCTCTTGCACATCCAATGTAAAATGTCAATTTGCACCTGTTTAAATGTTTGCATATTTGCACATATACTGAACATTGTACTTGAAAATAGTCTGGATATAGTATCTGTCATATTATAACTCTACCTCTTGCACATTCAGTGTAAATGTCAATTTCAACCTGTTAAGGATACTGCATCCTGACTTGACAAAATTTTTACCTCTATGTCTATTTCTAGCTTCTAATTATATTTAAAACTCCCTGTCTAGTTTAAAATGTATATTGCATATTGTATAGTTTAAAATGTATATTGCTTAATGTATATTTTAGTATTTTTACTTATTTATTGTCTATCCCATGTGCCTAGTTGTGCCACTGCCTATTTATTCTCTGTTCTACTGTTCTTTGTTTGTTTGCACTGGAAATAACCTGGAGCCACGTCGTCTCGTCTCTCTATGTATCTGTACAGTATATAGCAGAGATGACAATAAAGTTGACTTTGACTTGACATGCTGCTATACAGACTATTTCCTCCTCAAATGACTGTTGATACAACACTGCAATAATAATTTTTGTACTGCCTCCACTTATTTGCACAAATATCGGACATTGAATGTATAAATAGACTGGACTTAACCTCTTGCACATCCAGTGTAAAAGTCAATTTCCAATTTGTAGGCAATACTGCATATAATAACTGTCTCTCTCTATCTACCTCTATTTCTAATTCTAGGTTAAAGTTATATTTATTTTCCTTTGACTTTGACTTTGACTTCAAATTTATATGCATCTAATGCTTTTAATCTCAGTGGTAATGGGTAGTGTGTGGGTTCTGCAGTGTTCTTATTGCACTCTTATTGTCTCATTTCCTTGTAGTACTGGTGTTGGTGTGGGTAAATATAAAGTTGTGGGATCAAATACCATCAGAGCCTGAAACCACTGTAATAACTATATGTATGTGGCTGAGGAAAAAATGTATAACAAGTGCTCTAAATGTACATACGTTTATAGTGTACCAAGGAAATATTCCCCATACCAAACTAGCAGCCTGGATTGTTGACATAAGATTCAACTGTTTTGCAGGAAAAGAATCAGCTCTGAGGCTTAACCTAGACTACAGACTCTCAGAAAATTTCAGAATGTCAGCAGTTTTATAAAGAACAACCATTTTAAATCACTGGTCTCTGGATAAAACATTTGTTGTTGTACACTTTAGCCTTTAGAGTTTTAGCTGTTCTTTAGCCTTTGTTTGTTTTAATGTTTATAATATTAGATATGTTTGTCACAGTCACCCTTTCAATCCCCAAATGCTTACATGTCTTGTCTAGCCTATCCTCGATTTCTGATTATACTTATGTTTTTACACCTTTCTCTGGTGTCCCTGGTTATATCTGTGAGTTTACATATCCGGTAGGTGTATGTTTAATGTCTTTATGCTTCTT
This sequence comes from Distichodus sexfasciatus, assembly GCA_032718565.1. Lineage (NCBI taxonomy): Eukaryota > Metazoa > Chordata > Actinopteri > Characiformes > Distichodontidae > Distichodus > Distichodus sexfasciatus. Next base: position 772,358 of record JAVGVS010000171.1, read on the forward strand.
GGTTTAGTTTTGGTGCAAAGCGAAGTAGTTATTTTTTGTTAAATAGTTTGAGTTCAGCCACTCACTCAGTGCATCCCAGACATCCTCCCACCGCCGCTGCAATCCGCGATTTTTCCCCTTCTTTTTTAGGTCAAAAAAATTGTTATTCCTTATTCTATCCATAGGGGCGGACTTGGTCAATGGTAAATATTGCACATTTAAAAGTAAGATAAACAGCTTTTATCATTTATTTTACCCTTGTTGTTTACCTTTGTTCCATTCTTTGTTCAATAAATATATTCAAAAATACTTCATGGCTGCATCAAGGACTGACAAAATCTATATATGGTGAATTAATAATGAAAGTGATAACTAATAGAAATGGCAACAAAAGCATTACTTGGCACAAGACGTCTGGTATTTAACAATGGTTTTGCCCGTACTTGTTTTGCTATCAAAGATACCAGCAATTTTATTTTGTGTGCTCAATTTTGTCATCATTATTTGAAAGCTAAGTATCACAACAATGAGGTTGTTCTCACATGCTCCCGATGACGGTTCTGGCAGATTATATTTCGCAGGCAATGTGTACAGGCTTTGGGTTCACACAAAAGGTGGCTTGTGCTGCTTCTAACTGGTGTCAATGCCATGCAAATACATTAAGCAAACAGTTCCCTCAAGGCACACGGAAGCCTCTGTAAACCACCAGTTTCTTTTTAACAGTTATCTGAAAAGTTAGGCAGCCTGAGTAACAAATTGAATTCTGGAGCCAGAGGAGTCATTTCTACCTAGATAGGTAAGTTCCAAGCTTCAGTAAAACTGAAATGTAGTAAAGTGATGGTTTCCATGGTTATACAGTAGTAACATTATATCATCCTGTTATAAAGTGATATGGTTTTCAGCTTCCATTTAAAACCATTGGTAAACTACTTCATGGAGGAAGGTTATTTTCTCTGTCTTGACATTAAGAAGTAAAGAATTTAGTAACAGTTGGTTGTAGTTTGATGTAGCTTTGATTTACTTGGACTCATGCCAGCATTTACTTCAGATACTCTTACTATTACACTTGGTATAATCAGGAAATGGGGTACTACATGAACTGTGCTTTTCATGAATAAGTCATTATATTATTGAGCCTCTTTATTGATATAAATATTCTTCTAACAGAAAGACTCAGACAGTTGTCACTTTGTATTATTTTCTTGTGTGTTTGTATCTGGTGTCTTATTTACAGCTGACCAGATGAGTGAAGACAAGATAATTAAGGAAGGCATTTTGCTCAAAATGTCTCAGCAAAAGAAGAAAATCTCTCCCAAGAACTACAAAGACAGAATTTTTGTGTTGACCAGTCAGACTCTGACTTACTATGAAATGGAAAAAGGGGTGGGTCCTCATTGTCCATGTTTCCTTGTTTAATACAATTTTTCAAGACAGTTTATGATGTGAGATTTTGAGACCATTTACATGAGTTACTGAGTGCTTTAACATACTTCCATAAACTGACTGATACATAGCTTATAAACTTTTTCAAAAAACTGAAAGCATTTAAATTGTATCATGTAATTAATGGCATACTCTTGCAGAAGAAGAAAAACAGAAAAGGGGTTGTTCTTTCAGAGAAAATCTGCTGGGTGGAGAAGGTTGAACCAGAGGAGAATCCACCTGTGGAAAGACAGTTTCCATTTCAGGTTTTCTTATAGTGCACTTATAGACACAGACACACACGCACGCATGCACACACACACACACACACACAGAAAATCAGATAGTTTTAATTTAGTTTACTAAATTGGTCAGCAGGACCTGTGCTTATGGTGGCCATTTGTAGGTCACTGCTGTTTTGGTGGAAGTCAAAATATTGTGTTGCTTTCAGTAAAACAGTTAACCTAAATTGAGCTTTAGGACATGTGAGGTACCTCGAAAGTGTTCTTTGTGACTAAAAGTATTAATCTTTTACTCATTAGGTTGCACATGATGAAAGCATCCTGTACCTATTTGCAAAGGATGAGGCTGAGAGGAATGACTGGCTAGGAGCTCTGATGGAAGGTAGAGTTGAATAATTAGTGGGAAAGCTTTAATTGCTATTATGACTTATCTTTTATGACTTAGCCTACCATCTATGATCCACACATAAAACATGTATTTCGTGAACAGATTTCCTCGTTTTATTTATTCTATCATTATTATTATTTTTATTATTATTAGTAGTAGTAGTAGTAGTAGTAGTATATTTGGTACTTGCTTTTTAAAAACCTCATCGTGCCTTTTGCAAGCTCGTGAACCATAAGCCCGTCAGACCTAATGCAAATGGAGTTATTCATGAAGTTACATCATTGTATTAGACGTGAGCAGTACTCTTCACAGCGAATAATTAAAGATACATTGTAATATTTCTGTTTATTGACAGTTATCAAGGGAAATGTTAAACTCTCTGCAAAGTACCATAAAGGATTTTGGGTAGACGGAAAGTTCCTGTGCTGTGGGCAGACCGTGAAGACTGCGCCGGGCTGCGTTCAGTGGCGTAAAGGTGTGTTTGATGCAGCTGTGCATAACGACTGTTCTCCACTAGGTGGCACCCCAACCCAGGTTACTGAACGGATGACGTTGTAAATGACGCGAACAAAACAATCAGGTACAAGGAACAAGTGAGGAGGCAAGATTATGTTGTGTATTATGTGTATCGTCACCCTATTAAAGTAATGGTCTATGTCTTATTTTCAAGTTTTTCGAAATAAAAAGGCCTAATTCATCTTGACATAGTACATTATGCTACAGAGGTAGGATCGCATGACCTGTTCAACTGAGGATGTAGAGGATTTTGCCAGAGGTGGCCAGTATCGTGAAGAGCTGATTTAATTAAAGAAAAACAAACAAACAAACAGACAGACATATGCAATTATTTTAAGATGGTGCCTGCGTAATAGTTTGAATAGATACAATTGTTTGAATAAAAGCCAACTACAAAAAGTAAGGTAAGGTAAGCAGGGAAAATCTGGTATCTCTTCAATTGAATATGCAACAGATTGTTAAAGATAATGGCAGTGCAAAAACCCATTTCAGAAAAAAAGCCAGGTCAGCTATGTATTAATAAGAAAACATCGTCTTTAATCACATACTTCAAATACTAAACATACACCAAACATATTTGGCTGACAGACTCAATAGGCTATACATTTATAAGAAATAAAAAGCTTTAGGTAGATCCTTAATATCCTTTGCAGCAGTTTATTAATTCTGTCTAATCTGTGAACTAAGCTGGGTAAATGTAGGAAATTCTGGTTTTAAAATATGTACTATTGTAAGGCGTGGAGTTTTAGCTGCCCGTGGGTGGATGTAAATAAAGACGATGGACTTGAAAATACCGACAACTAATAATTTTTATTGAGCAAAAGCCTAGAACTGGGGAAGAGATCAACACCAATCTCCGTGCCCGCCACTATCTACGCTGCTCTCCTCCCCCACATTATAAGACCCTCCTTCTCAGAGGACGCAACACCAAAATAAAAGTCCTTGACAGAAACATGCAAAAAATAGAATACAATGAATTTTAAACAAACAACTTCACACTATATTATTTAACTCCTGGAGTCATTCTCATTCTGTTACAGCTTTACAGCAGGACTCACTTTCTACAGCACATCTTTCTAAAATAGCTATAATGTAATGAAAAAAATATATTGATTTTTGTTTTATAATTTTAGAATTTTCAGGACTCAGACAGTCTGTAAGGAACTTTGGGTTACCTCCTGTGCCATCTACAAAGGTGAGCAATAAACCTGCTGTGTTGAGGTGCAACGTCTAAAGAGCTAGAATACATAACAGATACTACTAACTTGCCTGATCTAATATAATTAGCTAAATTCAATGTATGTCCACCTTTAGTAGGTTTGTTATGGGGGGGGTTCTTCATTACATATTACACATATTAGGCTGCTAATTTAACTGGTCAGGGTGGACAGACAGGAAACAATGGGACAAACCGAACCTATATAGGGGAAGAGAAACAAGGAACAGGATTAATTAAACAAGGGAAAACCAATGGGGAAGCATGGAAAACGAGTAGAATTAACTAATGAAGGGGTAACCAATAGAAACTGGGGGCTGGACTGAAACATAAACAACACAGGTGAGGATACTAACAAACACTGATCGACCAATAAGACACAATGGGAAGGCGGGTCAAGGATAAGACAGACAGGGTGCACGAGACAGAACTGAATACAATAAACGAACTAAATAGCGGCATCTGCTGCCCCCTCTGCCGAGTTCGAGAGGGCACTGTCCAGCCAAAGTCCAGGGGGACTGTGACAGATTAATACAATTATTAATTCACTGACAATATAACAATATAATATTAATTATAATACTCCTCAAATTCATATCGATTAAATAGCATGGCATGATCAGTAATTTTAATATGATTGGTACACTTAATAATGTAGGGCTGTTTTATAACTATTTTAATGTCATATCGATCAATGGTGTTGTCTTACAGCGGAGGGAGAGTGTAAACTTGCCACCTATCCCTGAGAGTCCTGCAGAGGTGGTGGCTCTTTATGATTACTCAGCTGAGAAGCCTGGACATCTGAGCCTGGTCAGGGGGAACAGATATGTCCCTGTGCAAAAAACCTCAGAAGACTGGTGGACTGTGAGAGATTACAAAGGGTATGTGTTTATGACCATTCTCTTGTAGGTAAAAAGGAAAAAATCCCAGTGTTGCTATGTTGCAACTGTCCTGTGTTGCCTCAACACTATTATTATTGATTCATCACTTTTGCCTTGTACCTGGTTTCTTCCATACTTAGATCCTCTTACCTCTTACCTTTATTTAGAGAACCAAAATGAGTCCTGAAAATGAAATGTGCAAAAATTAATATTTGGTGTGATTATTCGACTACATTTACTAACACAGCAAAATACTGAGTAAAAAATCCAGCAGAAGTATATAAAGAAAATAAAGGAAATATATGGCTTGCATAATCAAGAAAATTACTGACAAATGGATTTAAAGATCAAGGCGTCATGGTCAGCAAGTGCAGACTGTAGGGACATCTCAGGCATATTTAGTGTACTTATAAATTGCATGATGAACTATTTTTTTTAGTTTTGAAAAAACTGGATTTTTCATTATTTGTGTTTTCTGTCTAGTTCTGAAGGACTTGTCCCTTCTAAATTCATTGAGGAGGTTGGATCCAAAGAGAGGTATTTCTGAGTTGATTTCTAAAATAACGTTTCTCTATGTAAGTTTAGATTTCATTAATGTAGATCTGCATGAATTTTGTTATACTATATATCATATTTATTTAATGATACATTTCAGTGAGAAGTCCAGGAAGACTATTAAAGAGAGAACCACTAGCACAAAACTACAGTGAGTCCTAACTGTCGTTATGGTTCAACTTCATGCTTTATTCTCCTGTCCGTGTCACGGTGCGTTATGTCGGCATGACAAGAGTTGAGGTACTTAGTTGCAAGCCTTTTATTGTCAAACTCAAATATAAACTGGCACAAGACTTCTTGAAGTCCTCAAAACCACGAACAGCACACAGGGGGCTGAACTGAAACAAACAAGAACCAGGTGAGGAAACTAACTAACTGTGATCAACCAATATAACACACTGGGAAGGCGGGACACGGACTTAACAGACAGGAGAAACGAGACTGAAATAAATACATTAAACAAACTAAATGGCGGCATCTGCTGGCCACTCTGCGGACTTTGAGGGGGCACTGTCCAGCCAAAGTCCAGGGGGCTGTGACAGTCTACTAGAGCAAGACCAACTAAAGGCATTTTCTTACTCATTTAACATTATTTTTGTTTTTTGTTTATAATGGATAAACATAAATCTAGTCGATTATTTCTTTATCTAAATTTAAACCATTTTACACTTAAAAACACAATTATAAAAATGATTTCTCTGTCCAGCTCAAGAATGAAAAGTTTTGTTGAGCAGGGTTCACATGTTTCATCACAGAAGGAAAACATAGAGGATTACCAGTGAGTTTATTTTTCCTGTTCACTTCTCTTTGGCCTTATCATTTGTCCTGTACTTAAATTATGCCTGTATAACATAGTAACTTTAAGGGGAGTCTCCTTTACATCAGTCTCTTTTGAGTGAGTTCAAGTATTTGGAATAATGTGATCTATTGTATACATTATTATATAACGATTACATTGGTCAGTTCTGTGAAGCCAATGCAACTCATAGTCATTTGAACTTTTTTAGTTGGTATGTAGGAAACATATCTCGGGTAAAGACCGAACAGCTTCTACGTGATAAGGTGAATGACATCTCTCATCTCATCTGGAGTATATATTTTTGGTTCGGCATTTCCATAACATGTCTTAACATGTTGGTAAGAGTTATCTGTATTTCATGTGCACAGGGCAAAGAAGGATCCTTTGTGGTGAGAGACTCAAGTCAAAAAGGGGCTTATACAGTTTCCTTATTCAGTCGAGCACTAGAGTGAGTAAAAAAGGCACACACACACCCACATATAGTATGTAGATAAAGCAAATATATACTCTCTATTTTACTCTGCAAATTATCTTTGTAATAATTCAGTCGATTCTCATAATAACTCAATCTACATGATACTACACTTAACCAAAAAATATTTTGATTACCAACATTAAGGTTAGGTGTACTGTAGTATTATTAAATCAATTTTCCTTATGAGGACCTATCCTTGCATACAAAAATGCCCTAACAAAGCCATGCAAAAATGACACATGTGAGTTTCCAGATTTTAGGGGACATACAGGTCTTGACAGCTACCTAAAGCCCACCCAGACACACTTACCAGGCATAAATACAGATACACAGTCTTGCTCACAGTGCGTCTGAGGTCAACGTAGAGGCTATGTGTTACGATGCTGTTTTTGTCTATAACAGACTGTATGAAAGTCCCCAACTTCTAAAATGAAACTGAGTTTGTACACACATCCCCTTTTCGAATGAGGCTTAGATCTGTGTCATATTTTTTCTAACCATTTTCTAACCACGGTGTGCTTTCCAGTGAGGTAAATGGGACAGTGAGGCATTATCTCATTAATGTAAATGCTGACGGGAAATATTACCTGGCTGAGAACCACCTGTTTGACACCATTCCGCAAATGATAGAGTACCATCAACATAATGGAGCAGGTGGGGGACTTTCCTGTCCTAGTTACAGACCAAAACTCACACACATACTACGTTTGTGGTTTTAAGTTCCAGTTAAAAGCCAATTTTGTTTTTTCATTTTTAGGCCTTTTGACCAGACTCCGGAACTCTGCTACAGCAGCTGATGCCACATTTCCATCAGCACATGGTGGGTCAGACTTCTTAATAATTCTGCCTACAAGCTAAAATGTGTAAACACATAAACACCTATTCCCTTTAAAACTAAAAGTAGATGTCATTAGGAGGTCAACAAAGTCTCTCACAAATGTTGGTTAAGGATTTAATGCATTTATGAGAAATAGACACTTAATCCTGAGAAATATGCTTATAAAAACCCTGAATAAAGTAACATGTTCTTGTCCTATAAAACAAATGTTTAATTTTCCATTATGTTTATAAATTTTACTGATATGCAACCATAAATAGCAGTATACATACCATACATGAAAAGGAGACTTTGCTAGTAAACTGAATGTAAATTTATAAAATTGGGGAAAGTTAAGAGCCATTTCAGCCCAACTGCAGAAAATTCCGCACACAGTTGCCTTTCTAAATGATAAAGATTATGTTCATTCAGATAGCAAGACTGTAAAACCCATTTTACCATTAAAAATAGATTTAAATGACACAATTTATAAGACCTGACTCATAGGGCATAGGGCAAGTGTCTTTATTACATCACATGACCTTACATGAAACTTGATCGTGAACACACCCCAGCACACCACAATGAAATGTGACCTCTGCATTCGACCCATCCCTGAAAGGAACAGTGGGCAAGCTGACGTGCAGTGAATGGGAAGCACTGCTTTGGGACGGTACCTTGCTCATTAGTACCTCAGTGGTACCTTTACCAGCCCGGAATTCAAACCGGGGACCTTCTGGTCGTGGGGCAAACACTCTAAATTTTATGCTACCAACTGCTCCAGAGACACTGGGCACACATTTGATCTACATTAAAGCATCATATCAAGATGCTGTCACATTACTGACTCTTACACAAGACTGCTTGAGGACAGTACCTTAATCACAGCTACCTCTGTGGTGCCTTTACTGGTCCAGAATTTAAATGGGCAACCCTCTGATCACAGGGGCAGCTCTATAACCGGTACACTACTAAAATGGTAAAGTAGGTTTTGACAGTCATGAAGACAAGGTAATGGATTTTGACTGATTGATGGGGTGTGTGCTGTGATTGTATTCAGGTGAATGGGAACTGTCTCGAGATGATGTGAGCCTGGTAAAAGAGCTGGGCAGTGGGCAGTTCGGAGTAGTCCAGCTGGGCTTGTGGAAGGGATGCCACGAAGTGGCAATCAAAATGGTAAAAGAGGGATGCATGTCATCTGATGACTTTATAGAGGAAGCTCAAATTATGATGTGAGTTCCTGTAAGCCTGCTCCAGTTCCCTCAACACGTTTTTGTTTTTGTGTGGCTTGACCTTTGCTTCCATGGTGGTGACATTGACCATTTACAACATTCCAAACGTGATTTCAATATATATTAATTTAATCTTTCTTCATCCTGTTCTTAAATAGATGAAGAACAATGTAATTGCAGAATTCAGACAAATTGGTTATCACATATTACAATCCCTACTTTTAGCACCCCACACACGATAAAACTTGTGCCAAATAATCACTCCTGTGTCAAGAATTTCTTACAGGGCCAAAACCTTTCATCCATTTGAAATTTGTTAAATCTTTTTAATCTAAAACTGGTACATTCTTATTACTATGTACAAGCTACATTATTTGCTATAACCCAACCAACTTTTTAATTTGGTATGTGTACGTTTTTTAAAGGAAACTGAGGCACCCTAATCTAGTGAAGCTCCATGGTGTGTGTACAGATCAGTTCCCTATCTACATTGTGACAGAGTTCATGAGTAATGGTTGCCTGTTAGACTACCTTCGGAATCACGGGAAAGAGTTACAGTCCTATCGACTCCTCATCATGTGCCTAAATGTGTGTGAGGCCATGGCCTACCTTGAGGACCAACAATTTATTCACAGAGATCTAGTAAGAGCAACCTTATTGTCACACACTTTCACAAATTATCCCATACACATTTAAAATAATGCCAGTGAGTTGATGTACTGTAAATGGTTGCCTTTCTAACAGAGTAAACCGCTGGTGTTAAATTATATCTTACAGTGGTAAAACAAGTTGATATTGTGGTAACACTGGTGGTGTTGGTAAATGTGTAAATAAATATTTGTCCCTTTATGCAGGCTGCCAGGAACTGTTTGGTTGATAAAGATCTCACAGTAAAAGTGTCAGATTTCGGAATGGCAAGGTAACACACATGTAAATATACAAATTGTAGAAAAGGTGTGAGAAAGTGGAAATAAACTGTTAATGTGACATCAATCTCTAATAAATAAATAAAAAAACTCATAGGTTTCCTGGACCAAAATGTCAAAATACAGTCTATTTTGTCAGTGCTTGCTAAGAGTAGTCTACCCTTAATGCTAATTTTTTCATTTTTTCCTGTCATTAGGTATGTTTTTGACGATCAGTACACCAGCTCTGCAGGCACCAAATTTCCTGTAAAGTGGTCGGCCCCTGAGGTTTTGAACTACACCAAGTATAGCAGCAAGTCTTATGTTTGGGCTTTTGGTTTGTATGACTTCTCTGCTCTGTTTTGAACCAGCCATTCTTTCATTAGAATCCTTCTTTAGAAATAGCATTGAATGAGCTTTTAAGTCCTGAATCCTATGTATTCTTAATGGGACAAAGCTAATTGGTTATTATGAGGAAAATAAATAAAAAAGACGTGTGCGGCTCATGGCGGTTACAGATACGCGAAGAGGCCCATTGTCCCTCAAATCACGTCAAATTTAGTGACATTGCAAAGAATGAAAGTCATGCAGTAAAGTATAGAAATTTGAGCTCATGTTAGTCTAAGGGAAAAAAAATACTCACAAACGTGCGCATCAAAAACTTGTATACAAGCACCCGACACTGCACGTTTTAAAGTTGGAATGAAGTTTGTCGGACAAAAACTGTAAGTAGCGGTCAGAAAAAGTGTAAAAATAAGTTAAAATTGGATAACAATATGTGAATGCTCACCGCATTCATTTGTTCAACAAAATGAAATAACTGTAAGCTCTCTGAAACCTTCATAAATACAATTGTAGATGCATATGAGTCTGGAAAAGGATATAAGAAGATCTCAACAAGATCTTTGGAATCAGTTGTTCCACTGTCCAGAAGATAATTTGCAAATGAAGAACATTTAAAATAACAGTTAACATGGCCAGGTCAGGCCGGATTCCAGTAAATCTAACAAGGAATGGCTTAGGAGGATGAAATGGAGAGTTCTGGAATGGCCAAGTCAAAGCATAGGACCGAATCGTATTGAAATGCAAGCAAGACATCCTTCAAACGTAACACAGCTTAAGGAATTTTGCATTGAAGAGTATGGAAAAATCTAATAGATGGTTATATTATTTTCTTATTTTATTTATTATTATTTTAGCCAAAGGGGGAAATACTTTCTATTAGAGCATAGAGTATCCTAATTATTTCCACAGTATGAATTGGCATTTTAGTTAATTTCTTTTGTTAAACAAATTAATTTGATTCTTATGTTTGCAATGGAAGATGCTATTTTGTCAACTTTCAGATAAAATCTGAAAGAAGATTTAATATTGATATGCTGATATTCCTTAATAACGAGTGAAATATTTAGTGGGATGTTCTAACTTTTTTCGCATGACTGTAAGGACAATAAACAGTTATCTAACTAAGCACAGCTGATTCTGTTCAAATACATGCATAGCATATTCAAATTGACATAAATAATGATATTGAGGTCATAATTTGACATTTGGTCTCCTATCATCTGTTGACCTGCCTGTTAATGTTTAGTTGTGTGCAGTGTGAATTTATGTCCTGTTGCACATCTGTTATGAGGTATACAGATGCTACAAATTATAAGAAGAGAAATCAGGTCATTTAATCAAGCCATGTTTACTATGACTATTAGGAATAAATGTCAATATGAAAATATTTTATTATTATTTAATATTAATATTGACAATATCAACAATGAACGCTACTGGTGAAGATTACGGTGCTTATGGCTATAACAAGAAATATAATGAAAAAAATGATGCTGGTTGTATATAGGTGTGCTGATGTGGGAGGTCTATGTCTGGGCAAGCAGCCATATGAACACTATGACAATGCACGTGTAGCTGAGAGAGTAATGCAGGGCCATCGCTTCTACAGACCACAGCTAGCAATTGACCAGATCTACCAAATAATGAAAGCGTGCTGGCACGAGGTATGTGAGATTATTCCCTCACAAATGCTTAATGTGCCTGTGAAGAACTCTTTCCCTTTTTCACTTTCAATTCCATTTTCCTACGTTCTGTTTTCAGTTTCCTATTTCATATTCTTTCTTTTTTTCTAGACTCTTTGTCATAAAAATACAGTACTAATAATTATATATTTTATAAATATTAATTTAAAAAACATTATTATTAACAACAACAATAATAATAATAATTTCTGCTCCAGTGCCCAAATATATAGGCATTTATTAATCTGTGTATTGTGTTTGGTATTTACAGCTTCCAGAAAAAAGGCCCAATTTTCACCAGCTTTTGGGTGATCTTAGTGCATTTGAAAAGGAAACTGACACCAGTGTTCACACTACATGAACTTTATTTTACCTTTTTTCGTCACAAATCGCTAAAATAAGTGCAAGAAGGGGTACCTTTTGTATCTTTGCTTCTTTAAATAACTAACAACTCATCTTGATCTATTGCTTGTTGTACATTAAATGTTCGTGCGCCCGGTCGCCCAGAGGAGGATGGGGTCCCCCTCCGAGTCTTGGTTCCTCTCAAGGTTTCTTCCTACTAGAGAAGTAGTTTTTCCTTGCCACTGTCGCCTCAGGCTTGCTTGTTGGGGGGTTTAGGCCGGTTATATGTAAAGTGCTTTGTGACAATGACTGTTGTTAAGAGCGCTATATAAATAAATTTGAATTTGGTGTTAGTGAGGTCTTCATCATAGCCCATATATATATATAATAATTTTTTGAAGTGTAACCATATGCTAAGATTTGTCTGTATGCTGGAAGTAAGGCTTTGTAAAGTGAAACAAAAAATGTTGAAGCTCCCATATTATACATTTTTACAAGTCAGAATGGGACTATGAGCTCCACTTAACATGTCTCTGAAGTAGTTTGCTGATAATAAGTATCAGATTAGGCATTTTCGTCTGCTTTTTACCCCTGGCTGTTTCTCATTAGTATTCTTAAATGCAAATGAGCCGCTGCTGCCCACACCCCCATTCCGGCGAGAGGTTACCTCACGTGAAAATAATCGACATGACTACTGCTAACAGACCAACCATACAGCCGTACATGTTCAACACAACACTCCGCTGGTACACTTCTTCATTGTGATTCCTACACTAGGCGCTTGCAAGAAAACATGGTGGATCAGAAATGGTGGGCATAGGAGGGTGGAGTTATTCAAATATCCCCTACTGTGACGTAGAAGAAGTAGGGGAAAAAGCTAAATGGCTTGTTTAAGAACACGAGTTTTGACATTCGTAAATTAATACTAACACAATTGAACTTTTTTTTTTAATCAAACTTGCAGTGTGTGTAGAGACAGTACAAATCCAAATGGATGTCCAAAAAACAGACTTTTCATAATATGGGACCTTTAAAAATTGATGTCAAGATTTATACCAAAAATAAATGCATTAGGATAAGTCGTTAGCCCTGTAGGTCTTATCCCTACATATAGCCTTAAAGTTTGAACTATTTCTTTTACCTCTGTACATTTTCATTGAAAACAAACAATTCCTTTGCCCCAAGTTGTACTTTGGCTTTTCCTGTGAAATTATGCCCTTTACATATGCTGTATTTCTCCATATAAAACAATAAGTATGTCCGTGTTGAGAAGGTACCACCATTATAACTTGATGCAACTGAAGAAAATAAATGAACTGTTGCTGAATAAATTCCATATTCAGACTCCACCTTGGATTGTGTTTTATATCCCCTTTTAACATACTTGTCCGTTCTTTGAGTTGTGTATCTGTTTTCACCTATAGAGAAGTTTTCACACTTAATAAGCATACATATTGGGTTTTTTTTTGACAGTTGTGTAGTGGTTCTCTAATGTGGGATTTGATCACTTCCCCTTTGAGACTAAAAATTCATCTTTGTCTTACCGTTGCCCTGCCCACATCCTCATATAACTCATGGTTTCATGTGTCAGAGTCAGTGTGCGTGTGCTGAGAAGAGAACAACATGGATCGGGTAAAGAACATATATCAACGCGAATGTTAAACCTATACATAGACCGTTAATTCATCCTAGCTTTTTTACTGTATATAATCATGTCATGTCTTTCAATTTATCCAGTTGATTTTAAAGTAAGTTTGACATGTTTGTTTGAAGCATGTTTTAATGGTGTTTCAGGGCAGTCCTATTTCTGGAGGACTTTACTTGCTGCATACTGAGGTTGATGGGAAGCACTCTTACGAAGTTGGAAATGTTTTGTCCAAAAAGACCGTTTTTGCCAGGTAAGAAATTGTGACCGCACATGAAAGACCATGCACCAAGCAATGCAGTTTATTTTGCACAATGCACGAACAGGAATGGTTGGAACAAAACGTGCAGGGTTCAAGTGCAGCAAAGACAGTCGGCGAGGCAACAGATTCAGTGTAGAGCAGACAAAGTCGTAATGCCGATAAGCCCAATAAGTCAAGAAAGGCAGACCGAAGACCGCTCGGTATGCCAGCATAAATAAAGTCAGTACATCGCGGAGGGGCAACGGAACAATGAGCTATTTGTACCGAAAATGAAGTCAGAAATCAGGAAAACAGCCTGTAAATGTTATACCTGAAATAGGGGAAAGTAATGAAATACCCAAGACACAATGCTTCTCCTGTGGCGGTCTCAGCAAGAATGTATTTTTATCCTAAAATATATTTATACATGGATACAAGTTTCATTAACACAAAATAATACCGTCCTTATGGTCGTCAGTGTCCATATTTGACTCTTTAGCTTTTGGTGTGAATAATAACAGTTCACAGAACAGGTAGAACACAGCATTTCAGAGACACATTAACCAATTAACACACTGGCAAATTAAATTCCAAATCAAACCATTCATTACTTCAATTTGTCTTATCCATCACATATGTTAACTCAAAAAAAGATAAAAACAGGGCAAGTCAAATATTTCAACATGTCATTACACTTAACACATGCAAGCTACAAACACTTCACCTTAAACATGCTAGCAAAATAGCTAGCTGCATAGCAGTTGGGCTACGTAACTACATTATCAAAGCTACGATTTCAAAAACACTCAAAAGCATTTCAGTATACAGCTAAGAACACAGGCAACATAACACGGCAAACACATTTAGGTACAAGAGCTAAAACGCTCATCACATATCTGAAATAGGGGAAAGTAATGAAATACCCAAGACACAATGCTTCTCCTGTGGCGGTCTCAGCAAGAATGAGGCATCGTGGTCAAAAGCTCCCCCTCCTTCAGGCACAACTAATTAATTGAGCAAAAGTCTCAAAAGGTGGATCACAGAACCACAGATTACGTATAACTTTTATCACATTTTAATAGCTATGAACACATTCTAATTACAAAGAAAACATTTTAAGTACTAAAACTTATTTTAACATCAGTCACTATTATAACTTTTTATGTGTTTTACAACACATTCATTCTATCACACACTCCCCCGCAAAATTAGATGTCGTCCTGACATCTCACCAGGTTTGGACTTCGAAATCCTTCTTTTTAAACATGGCAGAGACCATAACTATGTCTAAAAAGTAATACCCCTGTGGTGACCAGTTCTTACATAGCAATAAACATGGGTGTAATATCTACTACATATATAACCCCAATAAACTTGGCAATCTCTTCTTCCTATGTACTGCACATTTAAAAAATCAGTTTGGTCTAATATGCCTGAATAAACAAAGGTTGATAGGTTTGAAATGAGTTGGCCCACTGCACCAGCTGGATCTTTCTATATAGCATGGGCTGACACTGGTACGGTGTTGTGTTTGAATGTATGACATTATAGCATGTAGGAGTGCCAAGCTGATCATAGGTGAAAAGTTTAGGGGCTCATCTTTCTCTCCTTGGTAAGTGGCGGACTTGCCCAGGGTCACCTTCACCTGAATCTTGGTGTGTAGACACTGGGATGTCTACTGATGCCCCGTCAGCCAGTTGCATGTCCTCACTTTGATCGCCATCTCCCTGGAGTACATCCTCCTGTTCTGTTTGAGGCTCTGTCAGACTTGCCATGGACATTTCATCAACCACTGATCCGTCATCGCTCAGCCCTGGAGTCTCTTGGTCACCAGCCTCTTGTGTGTCTGCATTTTCGCCCCTCCCGGCCACAATGTGTGCTTGAGGCTGTACTGTTGGCAGGTAGTAAAATACCCATTCATCTCCATCAGCTTCCTTTTCCGGGTCTACAACCTCAACATCTGCTTCCTGCCTTCCTTCCTTTTGCTTTTGGCTGTGTTTCCATGGGTAAGTGATCACATGGTAGCAACAAGTTGCAATGTATGACTCTTGATCTCCCTCTTCCCTGCTCAGGCTTTGCCTCATAAACAGGAAGGTCTTTTCCAACTTGACGAACCACCACATGAATGCTCTCTTCCCAGTGATTGCGGAGCTTTGCAGTGCCTCCTCTAGGCGTCAGATTTCTGACAAGGACACGATCACCAGCATACAATACTGAGCTCTGTGTCTTCACATCATAACGCCTTTTGCTTCTCTCCATCGACTTATTTGCGCTCCTCTGTACAATGTCATATGCATCCTGCATTTCTTGCCTCCACCTCTCCATGTACGCTCAATGGTCTGGCTTTCTTGTCTCTGAGGTGACACCAAACAGGAGGTCAATGGGTAACCTTGGGGACCTTCCAAAGAGGAGGTAAAAGGGAGAGAATCCTGTTACTTCAAATCGTGTGCATTTATATGCAAAAATCAGCTTGTTCAAGGATTCTTTCCAATTTGTTTTCTGTTTGTCAGTTAGTGTCTTTAACATCTGTAGCAACATTCAGTTCAATCGTTCAACTTGCCCATTTCCTTGCAGGTGATAGGGTGTTGTCCGTGAACCCAATACACCACAGTTTTTCTTTAGTTGAGCGAAGAGCTGGTTCTCAAATTCGCCACCTTGGTCATGGTGTATTCGCAATGGCAGTCCAAACTTCATGGCATAGTCATTGAATATTATACCAGCGACCGTTTTGGCAGACTTGGAGGTAGCAGCATACGCCTGGGCAAAATGAGTAAAGTGATCAACAATTACCAATACATATTCATACCCCCCTCTACATTTGTCCAAGTGGAGAAAATCTATCGACATAAGTTCAAATGGCTGTGTGGTGACTATACTGGTAAGACGTGCCCGTGTCTCCTTACATGGTGTTTTCTGCTTCAGACAGGTACAAGTCTTTGTCACATAATGTTCAATCTCCTTTTGCATATAGGGCCAAAAGAGTCTATCTCTGACACGGGATGTAGTTCGATCAGTACCTTGATGACCCATCTCATCATGTAACTCCTTCAGTACAATGGCTTTATACCTTTCCGGCAATACAAGCTGAGTCTTGTTTGTTATCTTCCTTTAAAGAACACCACTGTCATCAACAAAGTTTTTCCCACTCATGCAGTAGGCACTTCTGCTGCCAACTGAAGTTCTTCACTTCATGACCTGACGGCTTATTGTCCATCACCCTGCACCTCATTACTGGACCAATATCCCCATCATCTTGCTGTGCTTGTCGAATCTCAGAAGCGGCGAATGGTTTGCATGCCTCATCGATCACTACTATACATTGGAGGGAGGCAAGTACTGGTTGAACCCATTGTGAGCTGGGGTCTTGAGTTTTGACTGCTTGGGTTGTTGCCGTCACACAATCTTGGGTCAACTCTTCAGTACACTGTTCCATCATCTCCTCGACATCCACAGGCATTCTTGAAAGGCTATCAGCATCAACATTTTCTTTACCAGGATGATAACGGATGGTGAAATGGAAGTCTGCAAGTTCTGCCACCCACCTGCATGTGGTTGCATTGAGCTTGGCACTTGACAGGACATATGTCAGCGGATTATTATCACTAAACACCGTGAACGTGGGTGCATAATAGAGGTAATCTTGGAACTTCTCCGTAACCGCCCACTTCAAAGCTAGGAATTCCAATTTTCCTGAGTGGAGATGGTAATTCTGTTCAGCTGCTGTCAGTGTCCGAGAACCATTCAATTGGCTTGTGTGATGGCACACTTTTTCCCTTCCCTGTAAGTCGTCCTGTGTTTTTGCTCTTTCGTGAGCCTAAAGTGGCCCAGCGATGCGGGAAAAGTCCTGTATGTATTGCCAGTAATAGCTTAACTAGCCCATGATAGCCCGGAGCTCTCCTACGTTGGATGGTCTCTTCTCCTTCAAGGCTCTCACTGCAATGGTGTCAGCTGGATCGACTCTGCTACCTTCGGCAGAGACAATTCATCCCAGATAGCGGACCTCACGTCTGAATAATTCACACTTGCTGGGTTTTAATTTAATTCCATATTTCCTCAACAGCTGTAGAACTTTTCTAACATGATCCACGTGAACCTCAAATGACTGACTGTACCCTACTGTATCGTCTAGGTAGGGGATGCAGATGTTGTCTCGCACCTCTTCCAAACACTCCTCCATACATCATTGGAAGGCTGCAGGAGCGTTCATCATCCCACATGGGATTCTTATCCACTCATACAAACCCCATGGTGTTACGAATGCAGTCAGAGCTCTGCTGTCTTCATTCATAAAGCCGTAGTGGTAAGCCTTTCCCTGGTCTAGCAATGAAAACCACGAGTGGCCACCCACACCATCAAGAATGTCCTGTACCCTAGGAAGCGGCTGTCTATCAGGGTGGGTCTTCTTATTTAGTTCTCTGTAATCTATGCACAGGCGTAGACTGCCATCTTTCTTACACAGACAACTGGTGAAGTATAAGATGAGCTGGACTTTTCAATCCATCTCTGTGCAATTAGGTTGTGCAAATAGTCTTTCATTTCTTTATACAAAGGTTTTGGCACAGACAAGTAAGTGTGTGCTACAGGTTCCATATTCTTCAATGAGATTCTCATTTTCAGGTTCTCAATGCAGCCGATGTCCTCTGATTTGGATAAGGAGGAGCATTCCTCACAAAGCATGTTCTGCACCACCTCTCGCTCCATTTCACTCAGATGGCTCCGGAACTTGTTCGCCCCCTGTATTCACTTGATTCACTGATATGGGAGGATGGTGACTAGGTTTGCCTAAGATGGTGGCTGGGTGCACAGCCTCAATTTGTTGCACTGTACCAATAACAGTCCTTCCTCGTAACTCAAGATCATGATCAGTTGGATTCTCCACATCAAGAACAACATAGGGCAAAGCACCACTCCTGAGCTTCACCAAAGTCTCAAAGGCCCTCAGTCCACTGGGGGTTTATGTCAGGTTCAAAGAGTAATGTTGTGTCTTTTTTCAGTGACTCCATTTGGACCCTGCAGTTAACCTGAACAGAGGTATGTTTTGGTACGATGACTTTCTCTTTACAACATAGTCATGTACCCATTCAGTAGCCACCAGGTCAATGAAGGCAGTGACATTTTCCTTTGTGAGGTTTGGGAAAGCCGATCCTAGTGTCTTACGCAACTGTTCTTGTTCCGAGGCATCTGGTTGTGCTGGAGTGTTGTTTTTCGCTATTCGCTCAATAACATTAAAGCCTATGATAGGTTGCGAAAGCCTCCGACCCTCCATCACTAAAACAGGGACTAGTTCTTGAGGGCCTGCTCCATTGACAACCAATCCAAAAGTGACCTCGATGAAACCTGTATAGGGCATGTCCTTGCCATTAGCAGCTGTGATCTTCAAATCATCAGGTGCATCCAACAACTCAGAGACATTCCTTACCTTCTGATTTGGCAAATGTTTCCTTTTCTACTGTTCATCAATAATACACACTTGAGACCCTGTATCCCATAATGCTTCAGTTTCACAGTCTTGTATGTAGCATTCAACCATACACCGGTTTCCTATCAGTGCCACTAGACGAGATTGGCTGCCCTCTTCCTCTGAGCCACTGGCATTTACCTTTGGGTGCTGTTGCCTGTTGCATTGCTT
The DNA here is from genome assembly GCA_032718565.1 of Distichodus sexfasciatus. NCBI lineage: Eukaryota > Metazoa > Chordata > Actinopteri > Characiformes > Distichodontidae > Distichodus > Distichodus sexfasciatus. The sequence goes on from JAVGVS010000171.1 coordinate 791,669, forward strand.
TCTGTGTTTAGGCCAATGTTCAGTTTGACAGACGTTAGAACAGTAAATGTCCTCTTTACAAGATACACACCATCTAAGCCTCTGGTCCTTCCCAGAGGCACCACAGTGAGAGCAGTGCTGTTGGGACATTCCACATTTACTGGTTACTCCCTGTCCCGTGGGGGTAACCCACTCCCATTTAAAGGATTATCGTTGTGCAGCCTGGTTCCTCTTACTCTGCATCCTGCAAGAAAATGCTCACTACTACCACACCTGTAGCAATGGGTGCAATATTCACTCCCTGCCTGCTGGCAGCCAAAACATTTCCTTGTGTATGCATGATTCAAAACGGGATGGTGCTGTGGTGCAAACCTTTGTTGGTATTGGACTGTATCTCCCCTCTGTCCTGGTCCTGGGGTAGGCCAGTAGTTTTGGGACGGGTACTGAAACTGTGGCTGGAGGACATACTCCTGTGCTACTGGAGGGGCCAAGTACTGTGTCTGTACTGGGTTGGGATGTTGCATCGATTCTCTTATTTGTGCAACTTCAGCACCTAGGTTCTTCAACATTGCCATATCAGAGCGCATTTCTTTTAATTCATTTAGTATCTCAGGAGGAGGTTTTTCCTTTCTGTAGGTGTATCATTAGACTGGACAGAGTGGACAGTGCTTGGCCGCTGTTGGGGAAGTTGCTTCTGTTTATTTTGTCTTTCTGTTTCATTAGCGCACACTATGTTCAGTTTCTCCAGAAGTAGCTCGTCACTTGTTGTCTGTTGTAAGAACGGTCGCAGGTCACTTCTCACGTTATCATTCTGCAGGCTTGTCAGTATGGTATGGAGAAACATACTCTGTACAAGGACAGGGTTGTATCTCAGACCAGATTCTGTTTCCTGTGAAGCAAACAGAATTTTTTGCCTCAAGTCTAGGACACAGATCGGGAAATTTTGCGGGGTTTCCTTACTATTTTGCACCTCTGAGTTGAGCTGTTTATACAGTTCCGTTGCACCCTTCTCTTGGTAGTGTGACCTGAGGATCCTCCTCAGAGTAGGTAAAGTAAGGTTGGTTTTGCCCTCCAAGTAAATGCGTAGCTGTAACCCTGGTGCTACGACCTAATCACTGCATCAACAATTTCTGACTCGTGAAAGCCCTTACTGATGCCCTGCTCTATTTGGTGTGCTGGACTAGAAAAGGTGAATTTATCCTTCTGACCTGGCTCGCCAATCTGAACTGATATTTTAAACTCCCTACCCCACTGAAAGGACAGATAATGTTGGGGAGTCTGTTGCTTTGCACTATTATTTTCCTCACTAGCAAACATTTTAGCTCCACTGGCTTGATCTGACTTGTTCTGCAGTGAAAGTGCTAATGCGAGTTGCAGTGTTTCTATCTCTTTTCTTAACCGCTGTTCATCTGAGAGCTGAAGAACCTGCTCTTGTACCAAATCTGCCTGTTTTGGGGGTGCCTGTTCTCGTGCACTAGTATCACAACCTTGCTGCAGCTCGTTAATTTTATCTCTCAACATCAGCAGCTCTGCCATGCCCTGATCCTCAAGTTCGCTTAACTCTTCCCTCTCTAAGTGTCTTGTTATCTGTAGGATGAGGGAAGAGGGACTTTTGCCTGGTACAGTTGCAACTGACAGAAAATCACAGACATTAATCAAAGCGTCTTTGGTTAATGTGTACAAATCACCACCATTAGTTTTAAGTCCTCCAACTCTGTTGATTCCATTTTTGTCTCTGACTCGTGGGCAATATCAGTGTGATGAACAACCTTCTGTTTGAAGAATAGACAACGCAGCTCTCCTGTCACCAGTGGTTGACCTCAGATGGCGTGTGGGTCCCTCTCTCTCTGCAGTTGTTGAACCACCACTCTATGACGTCCACCAGCTCTGTGGATATGGTTGAATGATGATCGGGGACATCTACCTGGAGCAGCAAGCCCTCATCACATTCATCCCAGCGGTGCCTCCAAAATGTTATAAGCCCAATAAGTCAAGAAAGGCAGACCGAAGACCGCTCGGTATGCCAGCATAAATAAAGTCAGTACATCGTGGAGGGGCAACAGAACAACGAACTATTTGTACCGAAAATTAAGTCAGAAATCAGGAAAACAGCCTGTAAAGACCCGGAATAACAACCTGGGGCGGAGTGCTCAGAGGCGGAGGAAAGCCTCTGTTCCAGGTCTCTCTGGAAGTTCTTTTCATTAAATTTAGAAAATCCTGTTTAAACAGAAACTAATTTTTATTTAGAGAGAACTAAGTCATGTACTGTGAAATGTGTGTGGCAAATGTAAAGACAGTGTTGCAATATATTTCCATCAGGCTTAACCAAAAACATCAGACTTTAAAAAGAGAGACATCTTTAAATAAATAGTTGTTTTACAGCTTCACATCCAAATCTACCCTAACACTAACCTTAGCCCAATTCTTAATGCTGTGGTGTGGTGCTTAGCTAACAATTGCTGTATTTAAGTACTTAATCCTATACATCGAATTTGCCAAAAGGACCAAGTGTGTAACAGTTAGTGTGTGTCAACACAAGTAATGATTAGTCTTGTCATCGCCACTTATGGATTAAACCAATTTTGAAATTGTACTAATATTATTTGAAATTACTGTACTTTTTCGCAAGTAGTATTAAGGGTAACTGAAAGTATGTTTATTGTCATAACTTAGTGCCCCCTTGTGTGCAATTAACATGTCTTATAATCATTCATTCATTCATTTTCCGAACCGCTGAATCCCAATCGCGGTCGCCGGGGTACCGGAGCCTATCCAGGGAACTTACGGACGCAAGGCGGGCACCAACCCTGGGCAGGCGCCAACACACCGCAGGGCACACACACTTACACATTACAGGCCAATTTAGAGTCGCCAATTAACCTATATTGGCCTGTGGGAGGAAACCCACGCGAACACGGAGAGAGCATGCAAACTCCACACAGAAAGGCCCTACGGCCGTCCCCGGGGTTCGAATCCAGGAACTTCTCTCTGTGAGGCGGCAGCGCTAACCACTGCGCACCATGATTTTAAATATCATTATTGTTATATGCTTCAAAAAGATTATTTGAGTGATATGTGATGCTTGGATGAAGTGTCTGAATTAACACTGCTGGTATAATGCACATTGTTTTGCATATCATTTTTTAGAGATTGTGTAAATCATCACTAGAAAAAACACCCAAATTATTGTTATATGCTTTTGCTGATAATGCACAAATTTAATATTACTATATGGTCTTTTCAGTTAAAAAAAAAAAAGTCACAGTTTGCCACACCAGATAAATGCATATCTGCATTTGCCTTTGATCATTTTATTTAAATTACTTGATACAAGCATTAGTGCATCCTAGTGTTGACCACTTGTTTAAAAAATTGTCTCACTTATTTGCCAGAAAGGGGGACAAATTTCTCTCAATAAATTCTTTGGACACTCAGTTTCTGAATCCAGAGGACTTTGCCAAGATGCTAAGCTCAAGTTCTCCTAGTCTGGTGAGTACTTGTAACATGTATAACATTTTTCCTATAATCCCCATACATCACGAACTGGAACTAGTAGGTGTCTTGCCCTGTTTCAACCTTACACTAATGTCTTCATAGTGCCACCATTAGTAAGTGACTTGATTAGCCATATGTTTAAAGTACATTATTATCCGAACCGCTTAATCCCTGTCGGGATCGTGGGGACCGGAGCCTGTCCTGGAAACTATGGGCGCAACACACTGCAGGGCACACACACTCACCCAACCACACTCTCATTCACACTTTAGAGGGGCCAATTTAGAGTAGCCAATTAATCTATAATACACACATCTTGGACTGAGGAAGGAAACCGGAGCACCTGGAGAAAACCCAAGCAAACACAGGGAGAGCATGCAAACTCTACACCGGAACCGGGAATCGATTCCAGGACCTTCTCGCTGTGAGGCGGAAGCACTAACCACTGTGCTCCCGTGCCTCCTGGATTGCAGATCAAATTAAAATTAATTGTAATAAATGAGTAACTGCAAATACTTCCATCAGTAATCCCCTTAGCAACGTATGAGGGGCTGTTAGGGACTTTATTCAGAATTACCATGCATACACATATGTGAAAGCATGCATACACATATGTGAAACCAAAATCATTCACATACTACACTGAAAACTGCACACACTTACCAGTGAAATTTATACCTTCACATACACAACTGAAAAGCTCTCATGCACACAAGTGAAAAGCATTCACATATACTACTGAAATGCTCTCACACACACAAGTGAAAAGCATTCACATACACTAATGAAATGCTCTCACACACACAAGTGAAAAGCATTCACATACACTACTGAAATGCTCTCACACACACAAGTGAAACCTTTTACACACACTACTGAAAAGCATTCACACACCCTAGTAAAAATGCCATTTTTGATTGTAAGCACCTTTTACTAGTGTGTGTAAATGCTTTGTAGTAATGTGTGGGAGGTTTTCACTTGTGTGTGTGAGAGAGGTTTTCAGTAGTGTGTGTGAGAGGTTTTCAGTAGTGTGTGTGAGAGGTTTTCACTTGTGTGTGTGAGAGGTTTTCACTTGTGTGTGAGAGGTTTTCAGTAGTGTGTGTAAAAGGTTTCACTTGTGTGTGAGAGCATTTCACTAGTATATGTGAATGCTTTTCACTTGTGTGTGTGAGAGCTTTTCAGTTGTGTATGTGAAGGTATAAATTTTCAGTTGTTTATGTGAGAGTGTTTCAGTAGTGTATGTAAATGCTTTCATGTACGTGTGTGAAGTTTTCAGTGTAGTATGTGCATGATTTTGGTTTCACATATGTGTATGAGTGGTAATTCTGAATAAAGTCCCTAACGGCCCCTCATAGCAACGTGTCACATTTTGTGGCATGTTTACAAATGCTAAGCAGGACCTGTTGATCTTTTCAGTTAAAGTTTCGTGTAAAAATGACAAGGGGAAAGATCTAAGCAACAGAAGTCAGTAAAATTGTGTCAGAAAATGTTATCAAAGGCACATGGTGATCCTTGTGCATTACTGCAGCATGTACTATGAAAACAGAAGAGAAAACCTTCCTCAGGTGAGTGAAAATGTCAATGAAGGATGTGATTGCATTGTGTCAGCAAGAAAGGTCTTTTAACAACCAGACAGAGAGAGAGTGTAGAGTTACAATGTGTAAACCATGCACCAGACCACGGCTTAGTTATATAGCAGATGTATTTCATATGTGGTAACTTGATATGTGGTCCACATGTGGCATAATGAAAGACTATATCATTAAAGCAAAATACCATCACCTTTTTAAATGAGACTTACTTTTCTGCACCCCTTATTGTCTTCTATGTCTCTCATAGACCTATACACATACAGTATATATCACATACTCTTACCAGAAAAAGCAAAAAGATGTTTACTGTTGAAGTTAAAATGTAAAGGTGGACTACGTGTTTCATTTGGTTATAAATATAAAAAAGACTGGAAGTTTCAGTGCAGTCATTTTTCAGCAACTGCTAGGATCATCGTACTGGCGTGACTGCATGAATCAAAGAGTTAAAACACGTTAGCATTTTGTGCATTTTATATATCTCCATCAAGGGTCACTCTCATTTTATCTGTCCATAAAACTTCTGAAAAATCTGTCTTCAGATATTTCTTGGCCCATCTAAACATTTCAGCTTGTGAGTAGGCTTGCCACCTAAGCCTGACAAAAAACCTGGACATTTCGTCAACCCAACCAATCACTTTGCCTATAAGTGGAACCACATCTGACCTATAACATTGTGGGAAGTGATTTTACCCCTGGGACAGACCATTAAAAAGAAGGACAGGCGTTAACTCTACTTGTGAGTCTTTTTCAGTGGTGGTCATGTTTCAGCCTTTCTTACCATGTTTCCGTGCACTGAAATCCTTGTACTTCTGGGCATGTCAGGTGGGATGCAGTTCCAGAATTTTGTGGCACTGGATGATAATGGGTTTTTACCTTTAATTCTTTGTATAATTTGTGTCTTTTCTTCTCCACCCGTGTTTTATGACCCTGTTAATTATTTTAACAAAACATTGGATTGATCACACTTCAATAGCTATTTCAAGAGTGTTGGATCCATCTGAAAGGCATTTTACTATTTTACCTTTCTGTGTCAGTTAAATCTCTTTTTAGGCCATTTTCCTTCAGGTAAAAAGCTGCCACACCTTCTGGTATAGGGTCTTAATGACTTTAGGCCACACCCTTCCTCATTGTTTAAATCCAATAATATAAGTATATTTGGGCAGCACAGTGGCACAGTGATTAGCGCTGCCACCTACAGCGAGAAGGTCCTGGGTTCGAACCCTGGGGATGGCCATAAGGCCTTTCTGTGTGGAGTTTGCATGCTCTCCCCATGTTCACGTGGGTTTCCTCCAGGTGCTCCGGTTTCCTCCCACAGTTCTACGACATGTAATATAGGTTAACTGGTGACTCTAAATTGGCCCCGTAAGATGTGAGTGTGAGTGATTGTGCCCTGCAGTGTGTTGGTGCCTGCCCAGAGTTGTTCCCCGCCTTGTGCCCATAAGCTCCCTGGATAGGCTCCTGTCCCCCCGCGACTCCAGTTGGGATTAAGCGGCTCGGATAATGAATGAATGAGTGAATGAAAAAGTATATACACTACCAGTCAAAAGTTTGAGCAACACCTTCTCATTCAATGGTTTTTCTTAGTTTTTATTATTTTCTACATTGTAGATTAATCAGAATGATGAAGGAACACATATGGAATTATGCAATAAACAACAAAGTGTTAAACAAACAGAATGTGTTTTATATTTTAGATTCTTCAAAGTAGACACCTTTTGCCTTGATGACAGCTTTGCACATTCTTGGCAATAAAAACAAAGAAAAATGTTAAATGAAAAGGTGTGTCCAAACTATTGACTGGTACTGTATATATTGTGGTCATTTGCCTAATTATTGTGCACACAGTGTAGATGCTTGAGTGACTGACAGAGGCAAATATTGCATGTGTCAACTATAAACCGGAGCTGTTTATCTTAAAGCTTAAAGCTGTTTATTTTGGTCATATAATAAATTTGCGTAAAATTTATTAAAATTAATTGTGTGCATTAATGTGTTAAAGCTCCAACCATACTTTCTGTGTTTGCTTATGTCCTAAATTATATTATTTACTTTGTTACGTGTTTTAAAATGTGCTATGTTAATAAAATTTACTTGGCAACTTACAATTAATCAACAACTACTTTTCAGCATTCATAAAAAATACCATTCATACAGCACCTTCTTAATGGTACAGTGGGCTTGATATTGCAATGTTATAATGTAAACCTCACATTACAGTTAAAAAAAAATGCTAAATTCAGTCATAATTACAGTATACATTTTTAAAAATGCAATAGAAGTGTTACGATAATATTTACAAAATTACTAATTTCTAATTTATGAATTTTGTTTGAGCTAATTTAAGCTAACCCTAGTGATTTGAGAATGCCCCTATAATGTGATTTTACATCATCTACAAATTATGGGAACACAAAGACGTTTTAGTTCCATTAACATAAATGAAGTGAAACGAATGACGTAGAATGGAAAGGACTGAAAGCGTTCAGCTTGTTTCTTTATTCAACTCTTCAAACCATTTTATCACCAGAACTCAGTCTGTTCTTAGATGAAAAATTGCTAATTAAGATGCAAAATTCCTAAACGTTTATTTCTGCTTTATGTTCATAGCGCATACATCACGCTAATCCTGAGGACAAAGGGAAGGAAAAGCTGTGGTCCGACTACATCGAAGCTGACCACAAGGAGGAGATTGTATTGAATTTCACAATGTCTTTGGTACAAAACATAGACCTGGATGAAGAAGAAACAATTCCAGAAAATTGTCCGGAGCAGGACGATGCGACTGAATGGGAGACTGATGACAATGAGCAACTGCTGTGTGTGTCCATGACTGACACTAGTCTAACTGTTGTGAGAGGAAGAGGCTGCAGTCCCGATAACCCATGCAACAACTGCAGCAGTATGAGCTGCTGCATTAATGAAGTTGTCATGGAACCTAAACAGTGTGAGGTTACATCAGGTGAGGGCTAAATGTACTTATTTTCAGTTTTTTAATCAACTAAATATATATTCAATCTGCCAAAAGTTGTGTTACATAATCTGTGAGGTGGAATTTAATTTAATTATTTGTTTTTTAGTTTCCAGAGGGCAAATGATCAAAAGCAATGAAAAGAGTAATATTTTAATCCGGAGTTTAACGCACATACCAATCAATCGTCGAACAATTGCAAACTCAAAGAGAATGAATACTCTCATCTCAGGTGGGCACACAATCCTATCATATCATTGTATAACTGCCTTTATTTGCCAATAAGACTTAGGCCCAATCCCATTTCTCCTCCCTTAGCCCTACCACTCGATTTCGAGGGCCCTCCCTTTCGAAGTTGACTTCACAATCGTAGCCACAAGGGGTAGGGCTTGAAATCTTTACCTAGGAATCGGGACACCACTCGCTTACATCAGAAAACAATCGGGGGTGAGTTTCCCAGAAGTGTCGTAGCCAAAAAACTACATAAAAAGGACTTTGAACGCTCTCTCTCTGAATAATACGTTCTTATTTTTTCAACGGTTTTGTGAAACTCACCCCTGCTTGGTTCTTTTTCTATAAATACTAGAGATACTGCTCTGTCTCTACGCACGGAATTAGCGATTTTCAGAAAATTGTTTTTGAAAAATTCAACCTCATACTCCGTTTCACTTACATTAAACTAAGATATTCCACTAAAATTAGATTTTTTTGCAAGTGTATTTATAAAGATGTACTTACATTTACAAACTTCTTTCCCCACACCGTTAGCCATCTTTTCTTTTCTTGATTGTGTATTGCAATGCATTGTGGGAATTTTCTTCTTTCACTCGATTTTGAGTCAGCATCTGAAAAATCTCCGTTTCGAGGGCTAGCTTGAGGGCTGAACACCACTACCCCTCGCTGCTAAAAAGAAATGGGACAACACTTCCCTACGCGGGTACGCGCAAAACGGAGGGGTAGGGCTAAGTGGGGGTATTGGGATTGGGCCTTAATCTTTCAAATAGAAGACATTGCATATAAATTTTCCTCCAAACATTTATCATATAACAGTACTTGTGAAACTGTTGCATTGAAGCAAATTGTGAATGGTTTACTAGGACTGGTATATGTGACCTTGCTTTAAGATGTGTCATGGTGCGGTTGCAGGAAGGGGATGAGGACACTGTTGCAGGCATATTGAGAAAGGGGTTTATTAGGGGGAACAGAAACCAGAGAACAAACAGGGCAAAAACGGGAAAAACAGAGTCCACAAAAAACAGGAAAAACAACCGAGGTCCAAAACACAGGTGGAGCTCGTGCCCCCAGTGAGCGTGGCCGTGACCAAAAAGGGAGAGCCTCGGTGGGGAAACCAGGAAAGGAGCGCCTTGCGCTTCTCAAGCCCACGAGGCGAACAGGGACGACACCGGCGCTGCGCCGGATCGGAACGGGGGAGAGAGGACCTCACTGGGGAACACGAGCCTGCAGGGAAACAGAAACAGGCAGACAAGTCCAGGAAACACACAAAAACAGCACAAAGTAACAACAGAAAGGTGAGACCCGTGCTCCCAGTCGTAGGCGTTGGGCAACTGGAGGAGAACCTCCCTGAGTGAGCAGAACAAGCGAGGTCCTTACGCTTGAAGACTCAGAAGGTGGACTGACAATGGCCCAGGCACAGTAGCCTCCAAGGCAGTCTGGCCAACTGGGGAAAGTGCACTGGGGAGAAAACACAAGAAAGAGGAGTGAGGCAAAGAAGCAAAAAGGGGCAATCCAAAAAGGGAACAAAAACCAAACCAGAATCAGAGGGGCCAAAGTTCAAACAAAAGGAGCAGGGCAGGAAGGGTCCAAAATCCAATCAAAAGGAGCAGGGCAGGAGCAGAACAGGAAGGGGCCAGGGAATCCAAAAAAACCCACGACATGAACAACCACACGTATCATGAGGGAGACGGACTCAGAGACACTTGGGTTAAACTGGCTTAAATAAGGCCACAGAACTCAACAAACGAGTGCTCTCACCAATCCCAGAACTCAAGGCAGAACGAAACACAGCTGAACTCAATAATAAGCGAGGGGGTGTTCTACACAGATCCTAACCTACTAGGTAGGGAACACGCAGTGCAAACATACCAGGAAGTAGGTGCGCTCTAAACAGAGAGTGAACTAATCAGAATGGCACGAAGTGCAGACACAGAACCCAACAATGAGGAGCAAGCTAACACAGAAAGCTAAGGCTAACCCGAGGAGACATGAGGAGCACACATACCACAGACACACTACCCGAAGTGAACCCAGAAGACCAGAAACAATAAAACAGATACTTCTCTGGGTTCACGGTGGCAATATGACACTTTTTAAAACTTAAATCCTGTCTTTCAGAAAACTTCACAATTTATTACTACCAGGGAAGTGTGACAGAAGATCCGCATAAAGGCAACCCAGTTGTGTTGAACTTCACAAAAACCAATAGTTTCCTCAAATGCCAATATAAGGATGAAACAAAAAAAGCTGCACATCTAACTGTTGATGTGAGTGATAGATCTTGTAAATACTATGTTTTGCAATATACACACATTATATAGCTGTAACCTATAATTCATTTGAAAGTAATTAATTAGACCTTGGCTCTACAGTCTTTTAATATTATTTCCACTTAATACCATAAGGATAAACTCCAATGCGCACTGGTAAAGAGGAGTATCTTCCTAGTGAGTTCAACATATAGAGATTATACCAACATGTGCCTAAAAGGCACGAGAAAGCATAACATCATGTTACCAATGAGTTAATTCTTTTTTTGCTTACTTCCTGCTTGTTCCAGTGAACTTCTCAGCACTTCTGACTTATTAAACTGTTGTCTGAATAACCAGTTGGTGCTATCACTTCACTTAGTGCAAAACGTAATATACTTTAACTATGTTTATTATTATATTATTATATTGTTATATATTAGTCTTGCCATAATGCTTTTCACTTTTAAAATGTGAGATTGGCCTATGAAAAAAGTCAATTAAGATATTGTTTAGAGGTTATTATTACTGTTGTTGTTGTTGTTATTATTATTGTTATTATTATTAATTGGATTATTGTTTAAAAAAATAAATATTCCATTTACAGAAGTTATGAGTAATCAAATAAAAGACCAAAACGTATTTGTCAGATTCACCTTAGCCACCAAGGCTTTTTTGCTCTGTGTCTGTACCTTGTTCTGTGCAAATTAACTGAACAAATTTATTTTGTTGGAAATTTCAGAGCATTGAGAAGGACAAGCTGAAATGCATCTATAAGGATGATCCTTGCACTTGGCCTTTTGTCTTCTATATGTCGGCTGCTTCAATGCATGGTTTTCGCAGATTTGAATCAGCAACCTGCAGTGGCTGGTTTATAAATACTAAAGCCAACTGTGTGTGCATGGACCACAAAGAAAGATTTGAAGAAAGTGCCTTTGAGATCATTATCTGCTGCAATGGCGAATCAATTTGAATTTTTTCTGTTTGTACCAGGGAACCAACAAATCATAAACATGTCAATCTTCTTTTCTAATACACATAAATTAAGAGTTATAATAACAATTTTCTTAGTACTGAATTGAAATAAGACTTGGCATTGTGTTTGCCACTGTTATTGTTGCTCTGTGACACAAATCTTGAATATAAGATGCCTCTGAGCAAGTGTAAAAAGGCAGCTTCTATCTAAATGGTTAAAAGCTGATGTGCAAATAACTGCTATTGCAGTAGAAAGTAGATATGTATCATATGATAGTTTAGTGAGTTACTTTTTTATGCTTAGATATGTTTTTTTTTTGCTAAATAAAATTGTCTTTTAAATATTACAAATCACAATTGCCTTCTGAGATGATTTGATGATTGTATTAATGATATAAACGTTTTTATTAAATAACAAAAATATTTTGTACTAAAATCAAATATATAAGGTTGATAAGTATTTACATTTTCCCATCAGTTTAGTATGTGATCACAAGGGTTTTACAGAATAAAAACGTACATATCAACTACATTTGTTATTTTTCATTTCATGTTTCTTTTCTACAAAATGACTGCATTCCAACCATGTTTTTATTCAGTGCATTAAAATCCTGTTTGTTCATCGTCTTTTTCGAAAGCATTATTTGAAGTTCCACCCGATTCTTCTTCATAGGGGTTCTCTGGTTCTTCAGCATTTTTGGCTTTTCTATAAAACAGAACAGCTGATTTTAAGCTCACTTTTTTAATCAACAAAAACTCTTGATTTATCCAAAACGTTTATCCAAAACACTAATAGCTAATAGCTACTGTAGTGATTATTATCTATGCTCATACAACAGATAATGCTAGTACTAAAACCAGTTAATACTTTTGAGTACACTTTCTGTAACCAGAGGCACATGACTTGTTTGTATGTCATTTGTAATGTATGTTTGTACGAAGCTCGGAGAGGTATTCCACTGTCAATTTAATGTGTGAGCCTAAAGAAGATCTTACTGGAAAAGAAACAGTGTCAAAGTTGGACCCCTAAGCGAGGGCCTGAACACAAAATTCAGGAGCTTGCCTCTGTCATTAGGAAATGTAGGTTGTTTGGGTTAAGAGTTAAGAGAATCTTTACCAAAACGGATTCCCTTTAGCTTTCATTCATTGGTCTGTGTACAGATCAGTTCCCTATCTACATTGTGACAGAGTTCATGAGTAATGGTTGCCTGTTAGACTACCTTCGGAATCACGGTAAGAGTTACAGTCCTATCGACTCCTCATCATGTGCCTAAATGTGTGTGAGGCCATGGCCTACCTTGAGGACCAACAATTTATTCACAGAGATCTAGTAAGAGCAACCTTATTGTCACACACTTTCACAAATTATCCATACACATTTAAAATAATGCCAGTGAGTTGATGTACTGTAAATGGTTGCCTTTCTAACAGAGTAAACCGCTGGTGTTAAATTATATCTTACAGTGGTAAAACAAGTTGATATTGTGGTAACACTTGTGATGTTGGTAAATGTGTAAATAAATATTTGTCCCTTTATGCAGGCTGCCAGGAACTGTTTGGTTGATAAAGATCTCACAGTAAAAGTGTCAGATTTCGGAATGGCAAGGTAACACACATGTAAATATACAACTGTAGAAAAGGTGTGAGAAAGTGGAAATAAACTGTTAATGTGACATCAATCTCTAATAAATAAATAAAAACACTTATAGGTTTCCTGGACCAAAATGTCAAAATGCAGTCTATTTTTGTCAGTGCTATATAGTCTACCCACGCTAATTTTTCATTTTTCCGTCATTAGGTATGTTTTTGACGATCAGCACACCAGCTCTGCAGGCACCAAATTTCCTGTAAAGTGGTCGGCCCTGAGGTTTTGAACTACACAAGCTATAGCAGCAAGTCTGATGTTTGGGCTTTTGGTTTGTAAGGACTTCTCTCTGCTCTGTTTTTGAACCAGCCATTCTTTCATTAGAATCCTTCTTTAGAAATAGCATTGAATGAGCTTTTAAGTCCTGAATCCTATGTATTCTTAATGGGACAAAGCTAATTATTATTATGAGGAAAAATAACAAAAAGACGTGCTCAAGTATGTTACAGATACGCTGGTGCCCATTGTCCTCAAATCACGCCAAATTTAGGGTGACATTGCAAAGAATGAAAGTCATGCAGTAAAGTATAGAAATTTCTGAGCTCATGTTAGTCTAAGGGGAAAAACACTACAAACTAATGTACGCATCAAAAATTTGTATACAAGCAATCTTGACACTGCAATATTTAAAGTTGGAATGTAGTTTGCTTGACAAAACTGTAAGTAGCGGTCAGAAAAAGTGTAAAAATAAGTTAAAATTGGATAACAATATGTGAATGCTCACCGCATTCATTTGTTCAACAAAATGAAATAACTGTAAGCTCTCTGAAACCTTCATAAATACAATTGTAGATGCATATGAGTCTGAAAAGGATATAAGAAGATCTCAACAAGATCTTTGGAATCAGTTGTTCCTGTACTGTCCAGAAGATAATTTGCAAAATGAAGAACATTTAAATAACAGTTAACATTTTGTGGCCAGGCCAGGGCCGGATTCCAGTAATCTAACAAGGAATGGCGAGGAGGATGAAATGAGAGTTCTGGAATGGCCAAGTCAAAGCATAGGACCGAATCGTATTGAAATGCAAGCAAGACATCCTTCAAACGTAACACAGCTTAAGGAATTTTGCATTGAAGAGTATGGAAAAATCTAATAGATGGTTATATTATTTTCTTATTTTATTTATTATTATTTTAGCCAAAGGGGGAAATACTTTCTATTAGAGCATAGAGTATCCTAATTATTTCCACAGTATGAATTTCGGCATTTTAGTTAATTTTGTTAAACAAATTAATTTGACTTTATGTTTGCAATGGAAGATGCTATTTGTCAACTTTCAGATAAAATCTGAAAGAAGATTTAATATTGATATGCTGATATTTCTTAAAAAAGAATGAAATATTTAGTGGGGTGTTCTAATTTTTTCACATGATCAGGCGACAATAAATAAAGTTATCTAACTGCTACTGGAAGCTGATTCTGTTCAAATACATGCATAAAAGGTCTCAAATTCGACATAAATAATGATATTGGAGGTCATAATTTGACATTTGGTCTCCATCATTCAAGTTGACCTGCCTGTTAATGTTTAGAAGCTGTGTGAATTTATAGTTCTGTTGCAATATCTGTTATGAGGGTATAAGCAGATGCTACAAAATTATAAGAAGAGAAATCAGGTCATTTAATCAAGCTTGCGTTTCATTATGACTATTAGAATAAATGTCAATATGAAAATATTTTATTATTATTTAATATTAATATTGATAATATCAACAATGAACGCCATTGGTGAAGATTACGGTAAGCTATATTATAACAAGAAATATAATGAAAAAATGATGCTGGCTACATAGGTGTGTTGATGTGGGAGGTCTATGTCTGCCAAGCAGCCATATGAACACTATGACAATGCACGTGTAGCTGAGAGAGTAATGCAGGGCCATCGCTTCTACAGACCACAGCTAGCAATTGACCAGATTCAATAATGAAAAGCGTTGGCACGCAGGTATGTGAGATTATTCCTCACAAATGCTTAATGTGCCTGTGAAGAACTCTTTCCCTTTTTCACTTTCAATTCCATTTTCCTACGTTCTGTTTTCAGTTTCCTATTTCATATTCTTTCTTTTTTCTAGACTCTTTTGTCATAAAATACAGTACTAATAATTATATATTTTATAAATATTAATTTAAAACATTATTATTAACAACAAACAATAATAATAATAATTTCTGCTCCAGTGCCCAAATATATAGGCATTTATTAATCTGTGTATTGTGTTTGGTATTTACAGCTTCCAGAAAAAAGGCCCAATTTTCACCAGCTTTTGGGTGATCTTAGTGCATTTGAAAAGGAAACTGACACCAGTGTTCACACTACATGAACTTTATTTTACCTTTTTTCGTCACAAATCGCTAAAATAAGTGCAAGAAGGGGTACCTTTTGTATCTTTGCTTCTTTAAATAACTAACAACTCATCTTGATCTATTGCTTGTTGTACATTGAATGTCTGTAAGCCCTGCTCACCAGAGGAGAAGGGGGTCCTCCTAGTCTTGGTTCCTCTCAAGGTTTCTTCCTACTAGAGAAGTAGTTTTTCCTTGCCACTGTCGCCTCAGGCTTGCTTGTTGGGGGGTTTAGGGTTATATGTAAAGTGTCAAGACAATGACTGTTGTTAAGAGCGCCTATATAAATAAATTTGAATTTATGTTAGTGAGGTCTTCTATCATATAGCCCATATATATATAATAATTTTTTTGAAGTGTAACCATATGCTAAGATTTGTCTGTATGCTGGAAGTAAGGCTTTGTAAAGTGAAACAAAAAATGTTGAAGCTCCCATATTATACATTTTTACAAGTCAGAATGGGACTATGAGCTCCACTTCCTAACATGTTCTTGAAGTAGTTTGTTGATAATAAGTATCAGATTAGTATTTTTGCCTGCTTTTACCCCCGGCTGTTTCTCATTAAGAAGTATTCTTAAATGCAAAACGAGCGCTGCTGCCCATAATTCCTCATTCCGGGCGAGAGGTTACCCCACGAAAATAATCGACATGACTACTGCTAACAGACCAACCATACAGCCGTATATGTTCAATACAACACCTCGCTTATACACTTCTTCATTGTGATTCCTACACTTAAAGCTTTGCAAGAAAACACATGGTGGACTAAATTAATACTAACACAATTGAACTTTTTTTTTAAATCAAACTTGCAGTGTGTGTAGAGACAGTACAAATCCAAATGGATGTCCAAAAAACAGACTTTTCATAATATGGGACCTTTAAAAATTGATGTCAAGATTTATACCAAAAATAAATGCATTAGGATAAGTCGTTAGCCCTGTAGGTCTTATCCCTACATATAGCCTTAAAGTTTGAACTATTTCTTTTACCTCTGGTACATTTCTACGGAAAACAACAATTCTTGCCCCAAGTTGTACTTTTGGCTTTTCCTGTGAAATTATGCCCTTACATATGCTGTATTTCATATAAAACAATAAGTATGTCCGTGTTGAGAAGGTACCACCATTATAACTTGATGCAACTGAAGAAAATAAATGAACTGTTGCTGAATAAATTTCATATTCAGACTCCACCTTGGATTGTGTTTTATATCCTCTTTTAACATATTTGTCCGTTCTTTGAGTTGTGTATCTGTTTTCACCTATAGAGAAGTTTTCACACTTAATAAGCATACATATTGGGGGTTTTTGACATTGTGTAGTGTTCTTAATGTGGATTTGATCACTTCCCCTTGAGACTAAAAATTAGTTCATCTTTATGTTACTGTTGCTCCTGCCACATCCTCATATAACTCACGGTTTCATGCGTCAGGAGTCAGTGTGCGTGCTGAGAAGAGAACAACATGGATCCGAAGAACATATGTTATCAACGCGAATGTTAAACCTATACGTAGACTATTAATCTCACCCTAGCTTTTTAAGCATTGCATAGAACTCATGTGATGTCTTTCGATTTATCCAGCTGATTTTAAAGTAAGTTTGACATGTTTGTTTGATGTATGTTTTAATGGTGTTTCAGGGCAGTCCTATTTCTGGAGGACTTTACTTGCTGCATACTGAGGTTGATGGGAAGCACTCTTACGAAGTTGGAAATGTTTTTGTCCAAAAACTGTTTTCGCTAGGTAAGAAATTGTGACCGCAATATGAAAATAAGGGATGGGATTAGATTAGTCAAAATAAACGAATAAATATCAGACCATTTACAAATATAACAAGATTCATAAAGGTAATTTATGACTTACAAATAAATGTAAACTATCTACAAATGCATTTTCGACTCAAAAATGTTACACGATGCACAAATGCTGCGCAGTTACATTTATTCACAAAGCGATAACCTGCATTTACAAACCACCCTATATATTTGTGAATACCCCTACATTTACTTGTGGAACTTTGACAACTCCCTGACGGCGCTCGATGCACAAATGTGTTTTTCCAAAAAGTAGCCAATCATATGTCTCCAAAATTTACAGCCAATCACATCAACTGAAGTGCGAGAGTATGATTTAATGTTGTCAACATTGCGCTACATTTGCGCATTGTAGTGGGGCCTTTTGGAGGAATTCGTATGGAGCCACTTATTTTATTTATTTATTTATTTATTTATTTAATTTTTTTTAATCCTCACCACCACCACCCTGGAGGACAAATTTATTTTTAATTACAAGTTTCATTGAGCAAGTTCTAGATATACATACATTTTATCTTTTTTTTGAAAAAAGAAGGGACTGATTGAGGGAAAAAACGGAGCTACTTAAAGTCAGGGGAAAAAATTGCTGATGGGATTTGATAGAAAGAATATATATATATATATATATATATATATATATATATATATATATATATATATATATATATATATATATATATTGCTCAAAACTATATATATATATATATATATAGTTTTACGTTCCCATGCAATAACTTAATATATATATATATATATATATATATATATGAATCGTCTGCACAGACATCTGTCCTGAATGTAATGTACGGAGGCGCTACTGGTCAAGATGGATGTACATAAGTTATTGCAAGGGAACGTAAAACTATATATATATATATATCTTGCCCTATCTCTGTTGTGGATATCTGCATGCACCCTTTTGAGGTAAACATGTTTAATGTCAATTTAAAATGATGCAAAATGTCATTATTAATGGTGTTTTGGTAGACAAAACAAACCCGCTATAGTTAGCCCTACAAGCACATGAATGTTCGCATTACTCATGGGTTGTTCATGAAGTTATAGTGAAATTGAGTGATTATGTTGTAATTGTGAACACACCACATACAGTGCACCACAACGAAATGTGATGCATTTAACCCATCTGTGAGGGAGCAGCGGGCAGCTAACAGTGCAGTGCTTTGGGACGGTACCTTGCTCATGAGTACGTCAGTGGTAACTTTACCGGCCCTGGATTCGATCCTGCGACCTTCTGATCACGGGGCGAACACCCTACCGTCACGCCACCTGCCCCTAACCTGAATTTATAGACACGTTCTAATGTTCTAACACTGTTTAACTCAGACTGGTCAGTGTTATTATTTTATTTTCATATTTAAAGTTTAAATTCAATAAATTAAAGCATGTTTTATATGTAAAATGTTTGCTGCTTTCATTCAGTATTAATGTAATCAATTAATATTGATATTATATTGGCATTGTACTGATGGTGCACTGATGGCACTAGTGGAGAGAAGAGTGTTTTTTTTTTTTTTGGTCAGCAGACTACGGACCAGACACTAATGTCGGAGGCTTAAAAAGAAAACAAACAAAACAAAAAGAGTATGCCATGATTCTTGGTGATCTTCATTGATAGTACATTTAGATAGATTCAACTTGACAGGATTTTTTTTAACCAAAAGCCAAATGATCTTTTATGATTAATTTATATCTCTATATGTAGCTCTATATTTATACATGGAGTAAATCAAAGGAGGTCACTGAAGTGAGACCAGTACTGATTACCATATCTCTTAAAAATAAACTAGAATAAGATAGGAAGGACAGGAGGTAATGGATTAAGCATTAAATGTCTCCTTTTTACACAAGAACTGGGCACTGTATTGGTATCTGAAAAACACCAGACAAAAAGATGTGGCAGAAATAAAATGTTCCTGACATTCCATTTGCTCATAGGTACATCTCTTATAGTTAAACATAGACCAATACATATAAGCAAAAATAGCATTTCTCAAATGTATGTATAAGTCCACTGCTTCATATGGGTCTCTTGGAAATACCAGGTGTGATTCGGCCATGATCATGTTACACATCATACATGTCTTTATCACATGGAATGCTTTGCCGAAACGTGCATGCAGTTCTGCACAGATGAAGATCATTATCATCAACAGGTGAGAGGTGGTCTCTGGTTCCATAAAGCTCAGGTAATGCATACATGATGTTGGGCCTGCCACTAGACACGTTAGTGTTCTTTGATGGTCTGATGATGTGTGAAAACCATGCTTGTGCAGTCTTATCCAAGTCATCCTTGAAGAGAAAAAAAGCATTTTTACACTTTCATCACCATCACCTTTTCCACTTTCACCAACATGTTTATGATGAATCAGTAACTATATTAATATGTGACCATTATGAAACCAGTTGGATGTGTACTAGTCTCTTATTTGGCTTTGAAAATAGCACACTGAAAAATACAAAAAAAAGGTTTACATGGTTTACATGGTTTACATTGTTAATTTACGCAATATGATTGGTTTTGTAGAGTCACAGAGACTATTGATTACTTATTAAGGTCTAACCCTTTTTTACAGGCTATCTACGAACTTAACTTGTTCCACCACCGACTTGTACCTAAAAACAATTTTAAAAACAATCTAAAACAATTTTGTCGTAAAAGGGAGGCCACAAACAAACATAATCTTAAAATACAACTGCAAGCAGTGATTACGGGGCCATGCAGTTTGCAGCTTTATCAGTTTTTGATGAATCGAAGTGGATAGACGTTGAAAAATGACACGTTTCATCCTTTTATCTAGGGTGCTACGGTTCAAAACGTATTAGACAAAATGCAAAATAGCTTATTATAGCGCCACCAACTGGCAGAGTGGTGGAGTTTTTTTTGGTAGTGGGCCTACCTGCCAAATTTCAAAGCTGTAGCCCACCCAGAGCTGGATTTCTATGACACTCTGTGTGTGGCATTGCATTCCTATGCCAAGCCCACCACATTTATTTGCATATTACAGCCAAATGAAGACCTAAATTAAAAATGTGCTCGATAATAATTAAGGAAGAGTGTCTTGGGATTCAAATGATACCAGTTGCATGCAGATAAAAATCCAGGGACTAGTTCGCAAGAGATGGTTTTGCATATTATGCAAATTAGTGAGAAATCCAATATGGTGGAAATAGATGTGAGGGTCTGTAAAGATTCGTATTGACCCAAGGATTAAGAAGATATAAAAAATTTTTTTTGAGAATTGGAGCTACGGTTCAAAAGTTATTAAGCAAAATTCAAAATAGCTTATTATACCGCCACCAACTGGCAGAGTGATGCAAATTTTTTGCCTGAGTAGAGGGTGGGGTCCCAGACCTACCTGCCTGCTAAAAGAAGCAATCACTCTCCAGCGATGAGAACCCAGTCTAAAGAAATACCAGCTCGCTTACCTGATGGAGCCAGTAGCCAGAAGCTGGAGAGGCAGGGACCACAGCGAAAACAAGACAGCCAGCAATGCACGGCAGTGGACACAGCTCCTGACTGCCGGGGTCATGATGACGACCAGCAGCGATCTCCACAGGCACCATCGCCAGGAGAGGAGAGTCCCCTGCCTGCACCGCCAGCAGCAGCAATGGGACCCCAGCGGAGTGTTATGAAGCTGCCACGTTACAACGGAGAAGAACCACCAACTAACTACCTCATCCAAGTGCAGCTGGCTGCTCAATTTAATGGCTGGTCTCCAGAGGAAACAGCAGTTCAGGTTGCAATTGCCCTGGAAGGCTGATCCCTGCAGATTCTCACAGACCTCCAATCCCGGCAGCGGCTGAAGTGGAGTGGCGCATTGGCACGGGAGGTGACCAGTGCCTCCGGCTTTGAGAGCCTAGACCTGGAGCAACTCTGACGTGACCAGAGCCAAGACCCAATCCTGTCTCGTGTTCAGGGATGGCTGAGGGTGAGCCAACGGCCAGAGTGGTCAGTTGTTTCTCCACTACCTCCAATCCCAGCAGCGGCTGAAGTGGCAAGAGATTGAAAGGGCACTGCAACATTGTTTTGGCCACTGCGTTCATGCAGATGAGGCCCGGGATAAGCTGCTAAGCCGACAGCGAAAAGATACAGAGAAGTTGGGCTACACTGCGGACCTCCAACTCTTTGCACGACGGGGGTACCCTACCTTTATTGCTGCTGCCCAGGAAGAACTCGCCCTCGAAGCCTTTATCTGGGGGCTCCAGCCAGAGCAACTCTGAGAGCACATACGCCTGTGTGCACCGAGGACCATGGCCAAGGCCCTAAGCGAAGCAGAAAGGGTCAAACACGTCCTGGGCATGAGGGGACAATCCCTGAGTGGAAGGGACCGAGGAGGAGATGGCCTGCCAAGCCATGAGTGTACCCCGGTGGCGGCCACGGCACAGAACCGGGAGCTTGTCCCAGAATGCCATGGAGGGATGTTATCGGTGCGGAGAGCTGGGCCACATTGCACGTTACTGCCCGGCACCGGCACCAAAGAGCCCCGCTCCTCAGCCCCCGTTAAACTAGGGTGGGGTGGCACAGTGGAGGAACTGCCACCCGCGACAACACCTCCCTCCCCAGTGAATCCACAGTTGCGCCTCGGACAGGTGGGCAGGACTATGGGGCTGTATGTGGACTGCAGCCTTGATGGGACCCAGTGCAGAGCCCCGGTGGATACCGGGTCCACTATCTACCTGGTCCGCCCTGGAATTCTGCCAGGGACAGAGACCTCTAAGCCACAAGGCCGGAGGGCAACCAAACTCTGTATCACAACCGTTACTGGTGAGTGCACCCAAATGTAGGGGAGACGTTCGCTTCAGGTGACTATTGCCAACCACATCATTAGTCATCAGTTCTGGTTAGGCAACATACAAGACCCTTGCATAATTGGACTGGACCTACTGGTAAAGTGGAAGGCTGTAGTGGATGTGTCGGGAGCTACACTACCCTACCTGGACTCAGAAGCCATAGCGCTCCGCACTACCGGTGAGGGAGGACTGCATACCATCTCTGTGCCAGCCCAAGGGCATGCTAGCTTCCCATTGCCACCCAGGTGTTGTGCCAAGCAACCTCAAATGTTGTCAAGGGCTTCACCCCCTGCTAAACCTCCACAACCATCATTGGATGAGACTAAGCAGGCCGTCAATGAGCTATACCACCAAAGCTGTGAGGGCCTGGAAGAGGGTCAGAAACGCCGGCTGCGGGAGCTTCTGGACCTGTTTGCCGACATATTTGCAGCAAAAGATGAAGACTGCACACATACGCGACTAGTACAGCACCACATTGACACGGGTAGTGTTCCACCCATTCGACTTCGGCCCCGGCACCTGCCACTGTTCAAGCGGCCCGTGGCTGAGCAAATGATTAGAGAGATGCTGGAGGCAGGTGTTATCGAACCATCCACCAGCCCCTGGTCTGCGGCGATGGTCCTGGTTAGGAAGAAAGACGACACACAGCGCTTCTGTGTGGACTACCGCCGCCTCAACCAAGCAACACGCAAGGACTCCTATCCTCCGCCAAGAGTGGACAACACACTCAATTATATTGCTGGGTCCCACTGGTTCAGCACCCTCGACCTTTGGAGCGGCTACTGGCAGGTGGAGTTGGCACCAGAAGCATGGCCGAAGACTGCGTTCACCATCGGGCAAGGCCTGTGGCAGTTCAAAGTGATGCCTTTTGGCCTTTGCAATGCTCCAGCCACGTTTCAACGGCTAAGGGCTGCCTGGACGACCTCCTTGTCCATGCTGCAGACTTTGAGGGGGCGCTGGCCAACCTCAGGGATGTCTTTCTGGTCATTCATCAAGCCCACTTGCGCCTCCACCCCAAGAAGTGCCACTTGTTCCGGCGAGAGACATCCTTCCTGGGCCATGTGGTCAGTGCCAGGAGGGGGTAGCTACCGATCTGGCTAAGGTGGCCGCGGTGAGAGACTGGCCAGTCCCTAGCAACATCAAACAGCTGCGAAGCTCCCTGGGCCTTGCCTCTTTCTATCGGTGATTTGTTAAGGACTTTGCTACCATAACTAGCCTGTTACACCATCTGACATAGAAGGGACAGGTGTTCCAGTGGAGCGAGGACTGTGAGCATGCCTTCTCTCAGCTCAGAGCGGCATTGGTCACAGCCCCAGTGCTGGCTTACCCAGACCCCGGCGACCCTTCATTGTGGACACTGATGCCAGCAACGTGGGACTTGGTGCAGTGTTGTCCCAGGAAGGGGAACATGGCAAGCAGGTCACCGCCTACTTCAGCCACTCCCTCACCCATCCAGAGAGGAATTACTGTCACCCGCTGAGAGCTACTGGCTATTGTCCTGGCTCTCCACCATTTCAAACCGTATCTTTATGGGCAGAAGTTTCTCCTGCGCACTGATCATGCGTCCCTCACCTGGCTCCTCAACTTCAAGGAACCAGAGGTGCAGCTGGCCCACTGGCTGGAGATGTTACAGGACTACAACTTTGAGATTCGCCACAGGGCAGGTCACTCCCATGCAAATGCAGATGCGCTGTCCTGGTGGCTGTGTGAGGACATGGAATGTAAGCACTGTGAGTGTGTGGAGAATAAGGACATGACGAACCCTAGGGTAGCTTCCCTATGGAGCACCGCCACAGCTGATGGTGGTGGGGCCCAAACCGGTAGCAGTGGCAACGCATTGGCACGGGAGGTGACCAGTGCCTCCGGCTTTGAGAGCCTGGACCTGGAGCAACTCTGACGTGACCAGAGCCAAGACCCAATCCTGTCTCGTGTTCAGGGATGGCTGAGGGTGGGCCAACGGCCAGAGTGGTCAGTTGTTTCTCCACTAGACTCAGAGACCAAATCACTCTACTCACAATGGGCCAGTCTTGTCAGTCACAATGGACTCCTTCACTGCCACTGGCAGTCCCCTAGGGCCGGTCGGAACCTCCTCCAGCTCATTGTGCCCCAACTCTTGTGCCCTATGGTACTCCGATCGGTCCATGGTTCACCGGGGGCCGGCCACTTTGGAGTAACCAAGACCCTTCATCGCTTCCGGTCCTGTTTCTATTGGCCTGGATGCCGCCAGGATGTGGAGCTGTTTGTGCATCGTTGTGACACCTGCACAGCCCGGAAGGGCCCCAATCAGCGCTCCCATGCTCCTTTGCAAGAATACTGGGTGGGTGCCCCGATGGAGCGGGTGGCTGTTGATGTCCTGGGCCCCTTCCCTGTCACGGAACGAGGCAATCACTACATTTTGGTGGCCATGGACTATTTCACTAAGTGGCCTGAAGCCCACGCAGTCCCTGACCAGAGTGCTACCACCACTGCAGGATGCCTGGTGGATGAAATGTTCTGCCGGTTTGGGGCACCTGAGGAGCTCCACAGTGACCAAGGGTGGAAATGCTTCAACCGCACCCTGACCACCCAGCTGGCTATTTTGACCAGCCACCAGCAACGGGACTGGGATCAGCAGTTGCCTCTGGTCCTATGGGCATATCGAACAGCAGTCCAAGAGTCCACCAGGTGCACTCCAGCAGCTCTCATGTTCGGTCACGAGTTACGTGACGAGTAACTCGTTTAGTTGTCCAAGAAACACCCATCAAACAGGCCGTTAGTGCTGGGCGATATGGAAAAATCATATATCGCGATATGGATTATTTTATATCACGATAACGATATATATTACAATATACCACAATAAAGTACGTTTTCAGTTATTCTCTGAAAAGTTTGACAAAAATATCATTGCATACTTTTTTTTGCAACTTTATTTTGAAGTGACATTTAACTAAACTGTCACAAATGAGAAAAATACATTTTAGTTTAGCAATATAAATGTATCAAATGACAACAGATGTGGTGGAGGTAGAGCTACAGTAGCCTTCACATTTTGGGCATAACGTACCTCGGGTCAAGGACTTTGACGAGGTCTCGGAAGCTACCCTTCTCAACTGCATACACGGGGGTCATGCCTTTACAAATGTAATGCAAGATGGCACATGTGATTTCTTTATGTCGCTGGGACGTTTTTTCATACGGTGTGCTTTTTATGAAAGACTCTTTAATTTTAGGCTGGCTATATTTTTTCTCGCCACTTGCCTGGGCTGTTTCACAACTTTCTTTACGTCGCATTTCTTCGATTCTCCCGTATTCTTTTTCGTGGACCTTTGCTGTGTTAGCGTCGGGCGCGGAAACAGTCTTTTGGCAGAGTTTGCACATGACTGTCTTCTGCTCCGTGTCGGAGCTCTTGAAGCCAAAATGCAACCAAATCACTGACGTACCCCCACGTTTCGGTAAAAGTACTTCTTGGGCCGCTGCCTGCGTAGCAGTTTCAGTTTGTTGCGACTCCAGGCATTCATCTTCAACCTCTTGCGTCTCCATCTTTAAGCACTCACGAGTTAACTAGCGTAAAGCATGTCGGAAAGCATGTTGGAAAGCATGTCGGAAAGCATGTCGCAACAACGTAAAGCGTCATGTCGCAAAACCACAAGACGGAGTTTCTTTGCGAAAAAGTTCATTTTTATTCTTGATTATCACTTATATAAAGGGTAGAGTATGCATTGCATAGCGACAAGACATTATCATACACATTTGTCATAGCCTATTTAATGCAATATTTTCTTTAGTAATTGATAAAATTAGGTTAGAAACGATAGAAGAGAAATAGGACGATAGACACTTTTCTATCGTCCCCACGATATATATCGTCATATCGCCCAGCACTACAAGCCGTTATTCTTGAGGTTGGACAATAACGCTATCCAGTACTCCACCGTGCACTCCTTGCGCAGACATCCCCACCAGGTTTCTATCCTTTGATTCGCTGTACTCGCCCCCTCCACATAGCTGTCTATACTGTGAGGTTGGTTGGGCCGAAGCAGACGTTGAATGTCCCGCACGAGTGCGTTCTCTGTACCAAGGTCCCCCCGGCTACAACTTGAGGACATCCTTTTAGATGCTGCACAGCTTCAACATAATAACCCCGATTACCTTGGGATCTCCTGCTGGTGGTATAGGCGTTCAGCCAAATCATATTCCTGGAAAAAATATTGATGCAGCCTTTTGAGAAATAATTGCGTCTATGTAGACGTCTCCTTTTCCTCAGCGCAACCCCTCTCGGATCCAGTTCTTTGACAATTAAACGGACATCTTCTTTTCTCACAAGCAAACCGTTTTCTCTGTATTTATAATAAATCCATCTATATCCATGCAATTGTCCAGAGTGTAATAATTGTTCACGAATGAAATCAAACGTATCCTGCAGATTACAATAATTCTTTATTTTGGAGAGTCCTCTCATTCGAAGAATTCGCTTAAGTTTACTCTCACTAATGACATGCTTATCATTAAGTAGCAGAACAATATCTGCATATTTAATGCCAAGTTCAAAGTAAAGTTCGTTAAGTTGATCCATGCCGTCACGCTGCAGCAAAGAGCAAGTGAGCCAGTAGTACTACTGCAACTGTATGGGAACACAAACTATATTTTTAAAAAATATTTTTCCATCCTTACTTTTTTTTTTCCCTGACCTTTAAGTGGCTCCATACAATTCCCTCCAAAAGACCACTACAATGTGCAAATGTAGCGCAATGTTGACAACATTAAATCATACTCTCGAACTTCAGTTGATGTGATTGGCTGTAAACTTTGGAGACATATGATTGGCTACCTTTTGAAAAAACACATTTGTGCATCGAGCGCCGTCAGGGAGTTGTCAAAAATCCGCAAATAAATGTAGGGGTATTCACAAATATATAGGGTGGTGTGTAAATGCAGGTTTATCGCTTTGTGAATAAATGTAACCGCACTGACATTTGTGCATCGTTTAACATTTTTTTGAGTCGAGAAATGCATTTGTGAATCTTGTTATATTTGTTGCTGAATCAAGAAATATATTTGTAAATGGTGTGATATTTATTCATTAATTTTGACACTAATCTAATCCCATGAAAGACCATGCACCAAGCAATGCAGTTTATTTTGCATGATGCACAAACATGAATCGTTGGAACAAAACGTGCAGAGTTCGAGTGCAGCAAAGACAGTCGGCGAGGCAACAAATTCAGTGCAGAGCAGACAAAGTTGTAATGCTGATAAGTCCAACGAGTCAAGAAAGGCAGACAGAAGACCGCTCGGTATGCCAGCATAAATAAAGTCAGTACATCGTGGAGCGGCAACAGAACAACGAACTATTTGTACCGAAAATTAAGTCAGAAATCAGGAAAACAGCCTGTAAAGACCCGGAATAACAACCTGGGGCGGAGTGCTCAGAGGCAGAGGAAAGCCTCTGTTCCAGGTCTCTCTGGAAGTTCTTTTCATTAAATTTAGAAAATCCTGTTTAAACAGAAACTAATTTTTATTTAGAGAGAACTAAGTCATGTACTGTGAAATGTGTGTGGCAAATGTAAAGACAGTGTTGCAATATATTTCCATCAGGCTTAACCAAAAACATCAGACTTTAAAAAGAGAGACATCTTTAAATAAATAGTTGTTTTACAGCTTCACATCCAAATCTACCCTAACACTAACCTTAGCCCAATTCTTAATGCTGTGGTGTGGTGCTTAGCTAACAGTTGCTGTACTTAAGTACTTAATCCTATACATTGAATTTGCCAAAATGACCAAGCGTGTAACAGTTAGTGTGTGTCAGCACAAGTAATGATTAGTCTTGTCATCGCCACTTATGGATTAAATCAATTTTGAAATTGTACTAATATTATTTGAAATTACTGTACTTTTGCTCAAGTAGTATTAAGTAGAGGTGTGAATCTTCACTGGTCTCACGATTCGATTCGATTACGATTATCACGTCTTCGATTCGATTCAATATCTCGATGCATCGCAATGCATGCAATCAATTTTTCTAAATTACTTCACATTGCACGCAGATTGGGCATGGATCACAGATTGGGCAGCTACAGTTGCTACTGAATTTTTATGGCACAGGCAGAAAATCACCAAGCAATGTCATTATGATACAACTGGTTCTGTCCCAGGGACAACCACTCAGACTAAGTGTTGGAGGGAGTATTTTTTGTATTACATTTTAGATATTTGCATTAAATTCATTATTCATAAAGATCAAAGTCAAAGTAAACTTTGTCACCTCTGCTATGTACTGTACAGATATACAGAGAGACGAGACGATGTGGCTCCAATTTACACAGTGCAACAAGAAACAGGGAAGAAAGAACAAATAGGGGATATAGACCAAAAAGTACATAAATAGAATACAAAATATACATTTTAAACTAGAAATGGAGTATTAAATATAAACTTTAAACTTGTACTAGAAATAGAAGTAGAAAGAGGTTTGATGCAGTATTAACCTACAAAAGTGGAAATTGACTTTTACACTGTATGTGCAAGAGGTTAGAAACAGTTTCAATATGAAAAATTATATATCCAGTCTATTAATAAAACAGTATCTCTTAAAACAGTCCGACTAACATTGAAGTTTGTGCAGATATTATAATAGCAGTGGAGAACTAGAGTCTGTGCAATACTTTTCAATAATTTGTGCAGATACAGTTAGTTAGAAGATAACCAGTGATATACACAATCAATGTTCAAAATATGCCCAAATCAGTTGGAAATGTTTTGAAAAATAAGAAAGGAATAATTTTTATGAAGTGAGTTCAGTAGTAAAGTGGGACTGCATGTCACAGACCACCTGCAATGCCGCCGTAGACCGCTAGGGGGCAGCGGATTGCCGGTTCAAAAGCTCCGTTATAATTGATTACGAGCTGCCATTGCATCGATGCAGAATCGTCCACATCTGCCTCGCGATGCATCGATTGTGATTAATTTCAACACCCCTAGTATTAAGGGTAGAGCTCGGCGATATGAACAAAAACATTATCACGATATTTTTTGTCATATTGATCGATTTCGATAATTATCACGATATATTGTCATATTGTGTTTTTTTAGGTTTTGTTTTTTTTAGATTCTTATACACACTGAATGAACAAGTTAAAATAATCAAACAATATTAAACAAATAATTTTCAACAAATTTCTACTTGAAGAGCCCTGAGAACTGGGGCAAAAAAAATTGCCGCTGCCAAAGAACAGCTAAAGAGAGCTGTCAACACCTCGCTTCCAGAGCGCTTTCTCGGTGCTTGTTGTTGCAAAGTTACGAAAAGCGTCATCTGGTACTTTCACGTTCGTATTTTATTAGTTTTTTCCCAGGCGGCATTTGTTGTCAAAGCGTCCGCCGTAACTATTTTCATCGCCTTTTTTCACTCACCGCGGCATCTTTTCTAAGGGCCGCGACATACTCAACGCTACGTGACGGGTGCGCTTGCGCTTAATCTTGAGGACTCCCAACAGGTGGCAGTGTACACCATAAAAGCGTCCAGTCTGCCGCTAAGTGACAGAAGAAGAGGAAGAAGTAGAAAGCGGCAGTGAGAGAAAACATTTCTCTGTGAAATTAGGAAGATA
This sequence comes from Distichodus sexfasciatus, assembly GCA_032718565.1. Classification (NCBI taxonomy): domain Eukaryota; kingdom Metazoa; phylum Chordata; class Actinopteri; order Characiformes; family Distichodontidae; genus Distichodus; species Distichodus sexfasciatus. The sequence continues at coordinate 821,361 of JAVGVS010000171.1, forward strand.
AAAAATTATTTGTAGTGATGGGCACATGAAGCTCCGAAGCGCGTATCAAGTATGAGGGGGCGTGGCAGACGAAGCCCCGCTTCGAGGCCTGTATTGTTTAAGCAGAAAACCACGTGACCGATAACAAACGAAGCCTCGGTTCGTTACGTCAGCGTTTCATCCCAAGTGTCGCTTCCTGTATAAATGGGGGTGAATCCCGCCGGCGCTTCGTGGGTTGTTTTGTTGGAGTGTATGAGCGAGTATCGGACAGAATTTTTCTTTTGTTTATTTTTTATGCAACTTATATTTTATTCCACATTTGCAATTTGTATAATTAAGTAGTAGTATTGTATTAGTCTAATACAATACTACTACTAAATTATGCAAATTGCAATTTGCAAGCGACACTTGGGATGAAACGCTGACGTAACGAACCGAGGCTTCGTTTGTCGTCGGTCACGTGGTTTTCTGCCAAACGATACACGCCTCGAAGCGGGGCTTCGTCTGCCACGCCCCCTTATACTCGATACGCGCTTCGGAGCCTCGGCTTCAAATAGCCCATCACTAATTATTTGCATTCGGATGTTACAAAGGTGCAAAAAAACGGCGAAACCGTTCACAGCCGTGTTGATAGTAAACAACGATGCTGACGTTACGTGGCAAAACTTTAACATACAGCCGCCCCAATTTTTCAAGAGGTACTGCAACTCTCATAAATTTATGACGACATGCTCAGCTGATGCGTCAAGAGCACGCTGAGAACGCGTGCCAGCCATGATGCACGTGCATAAGCGCTCTGAACGTTAAGTGTATCTCGGCACGCGACCACTAATGTTTACCACGCGGCTTTTTCGTGCGTTATGGGCAAATTTGCATCATTGGGCGCGACTGGCTGTTGTGCTGGCGTTATGCCAAGCTACGTGATTGGCCAAAGATACTGTCTATCTCAACGCGCTGTCGCATAGTGGACAAAAAAGTATGATCGAATTTTATAGCTTAGTTTATCATCGTTATCGTCATCACATTTTTCTCGATAAAATATCGAGATTGTTTTATCGCCCAGCACTAATTAAGGGTAACTAAAAGTATGTTTATTGTCATAACTTTGCACACAAGGGGGCACTATTTACATGCCTTATAATCATTCATTCATTCGTTCATTTTCTGAACCGCTGAATCCCAATCGCGGTCGCGGGGGTACCGGAGCCTATCCAGGGAACTTACGGGTGCAAGGCGGGGACCAACCCTGGGCAGGCGCCAACACACCGCAGGGCACATACACTTACACATTACGGGCCAATTTAGAGTCGCCAGTTAACCTATATTGCATGCCTTTGGCCTGTGGGAGGAAACCCACGCGAACACGGAGAGAGCATGCAAACTCCACACAGAAAGGCTCTACGGCCGTCCCCGGGGTTCGAATCCAGGAACTTCTCGCTGTGAGGCGGCAGCGCTAACCACTGCGCACCATGATTTTAAATATCATTATTGTTATATGCTTCAAAAAGATTATTTGAGTGATATGTGATGCTTGGATGAAGTGCCTGAATTAACACTGCTGGTATAATGCACATTGTTTTGCATATCATTTTTTAGAGATTGTGTAAATCATCCCTAGAAAAAACACCCAAATTATTGTTATATGCTTTTGCTAATAATGCACAAATTTAGTATTACTATATGGTCTTTTCAGTAAAAAAAAAAAAAATCACATTTTGCCACACCAGATAAATGCATATCTGCATTTGCCTTTGATCATTTTATTTAAATTACTTGATACAAGCATTAGTGCATCCTAGTGTTGACCACTTGTTTAAAAAATTGTCTCACTTATTTGCCAGAAAGGGGGACAAATTTCTCTCAATAAATGATGTGGACACTCAGTTTCTGAATCCAGAGGACTTTGCCAAGATGCTAAGCTCAAGTTCTCCTAGTCTGGTGAGTACTTGTAACATGTATAACATTTTTCCTATAATCCCCATACATCACAAACTGGAACTAGTAGGTGTCTTGCCCTGTTTCAACCTTACACTAATGTCTTCATAGTGCCACCATTAGTAAGTGACTTGATTAGCCATATGTTTAAAGTACATTATTATCCGAACTGCTTAATTCCTGTCGGGATCGTGGGGACCAGAGCCTGTCCTGGAAACTATGGGCGCAAGGCAGGCGCCAACAAACTGCAGGGCACACACACTCACCCAACCACACTCTCATTCACACTTTAGAGGGGCCAATTTAGAGTAGCCAATTAACCTATAATATACATATCTTGGACTGAGGGAGGAAACCGGAGCACCTGGAGAAAACCCAAGCAAACACAGGGAGAGCATGCAAACTCTACACAGAAAGGCCCTTCAGCCGAACTGGGAATCGGTTCCAGGACCTTCTCGCTGTGAGGCGGAAGCACTAACCACTGTGCCACCGTGCCGCCTGGGTTGCAAATCAAATTAAAATAAATTGTAATAAATGAGTAACTGCAAATACTTCCATCAGTAATACCCTTAGCAACATATGAGGGGCTGTTAGGGACTTTATTCAGAATTACCATGCATACACATATGTGAAACCACGCATACACATATGTGAAACCAAAATCATTCACATACTACACTGAAAACCGCACACACTTACCAGTGAAATTCATACCTTCACATATACTACTGAAATGCTCTCACACACACACAAGTGAAAAGCATTCACATACACTACTGAAATGCTTTGTAGTAGTGTGTGGGAGGTTTTCAGTAGTGTGTGTGAGAGGTTTTCACTTGTGTGTGTGAGAGAGGTTTTCAGTAGAGTGTGTGAGAGGTTTTCAGTAGTGTGTGTGAGAGGTTTTCACTTGTGTGTGTAAGAGGTTTTAACGTGTGTGAGAGCTTTTCAGTTGTGTATGTGAAGATATAAATTTTCAGTTGTTTATGTGAGAGTGTTTCAGTAGTGTATGTAAATGCTTTCACTTGTACGTGTGTGAAGTTTTCAGTGTAGCATGTGCATGATTTTGGTTTCACATATGTGTATGAGTGGTAATTCTGAATAAAGTCCCTAACGGCCCCTCATAGCAACGTGTCACATTTTGTGGCATGTTTACAAATGCTAAGCAGGACCTGTTGATTTTTTCAGTTAAAGTTTCGTACAAAAATGACAAGGGGAAAGATCTAAGCAACAGAAGTCAGTAAAATTGTGTCAGAAAATGTTATCAAAGGCACATGGTGATCCTTGTGCATTACTGCAGCATGTACTATGAAAACAGAAGAGAAAACCTTCCTCAGGTGAGTGAAAATGTCAATGAAGGATGTGATTGCATTGTGTCAGCAAGAAAGGTCTTTTAACAACCAGACAGAGAGAGATTGTAGAGTTACAATGTGTAAACCATGCACCAGACCACGGCTTAGTTATATAGCAGATGTATTTCATATGTGGTAACTTGATATGTGGTCCACATGTGGCATAATGAAAGACTATATCATTAAAGCAAAATACCATCACCTTTTTAAATGAGACTTACTTTTCTGCACCCCTTATTGTCTCCTATGTCTCTCATAGACCTATACACATACAGTATATATCACATACTCTTACCAGAAAAAGCAAAAAGATGTGTACTGTTGAAGTTAAAATGTGAAGGTGGGCTACTTGTTTCATTTGGTTATAAATATAAAAAAGACTGGAAGTTTTAGTGCAGTCATTTTTCAGCAAGTGCTAGGATCATCGTACTGGCGTGACTGCATGAATCAAAGAGTTAAAACACGTTAAAACACATTTTATATATCTCCATTAAGGGTCACTCTCATTTTATCTGTCCATAAAACCTCTGAAAAATCTGTCTTCAGATATTTCTTGGCCCATCTTAACATTTCAGCTTGTGAGTAGGCTTGCCACCTAAGCCTGACAAAAAACTTGGACATTTCGCCAACCCAACCAATCACTTTGCCTATAAGTGGAACCACATCTGACCTATGACATTGAAGTGATTTTCCCCCTGGGACAGACCATTAAAAGGAAGTACAGGCGGTAACTCTACTTGTGAGTCTTTTTCAGTGGTGGTTATGTTTCAGCCTTTCTTACCATGTTTCCGAGCACTGAAATCCTTGTACTTCTGGGCATGTCAGGTGGGATGCAGTTCCAGAATATTGTGGCACTGGATGATAATGGGTTTTTACCTTTAATTCTTTGTATAATTTGTGTCTTTTCTTCTCCAGCCGTGTTTTATGACCCTGTTAATTATTTTAAGAAAACATTGGATTGATCACACTTCAAGGCCGGTTATATGTAAAGTGCTTTGTGGCAATGACTGTTGTTAAGAGCGCTATATAAATAAATTTGAATTTCAATAGCTTAGATATTGGATACATCTGAAAGGCATTTTACTATTTTACCTTTCTGTGTCAGTTAAATTTCTTTTTAGGCAATTTTCCTTCAGGTAAAAAGCTGCCACACCTTCTGGTATAGGGTCTTAATGACTTTAGGTCACACCCTGCCTCTTTGTTTAAATCCAATAATATATTATAAGTATATTTGGGCAGCACAGTGGCACAGTGATTAGCGCTGCCACCTCACAGCGAGAAGGTCCTGGGTTCGAACCCTGGGGATGGCCATAAGGCCTTTCTGTGTGGAGTTTGCATGCTCTCCCCATGTTCACGGGGGTTTCCTTCGGGTGCTCCGGTTTCCTCCCACAGTCCAAAGGCATGTAATATAGGTTGATTGGTGACTCTAAATTGGCCCCTTAGGTGTGAGTGTGAGTGATTGTGCCCTGCAGTGTGTTGGTGCAAGCCCAGAATTGTTCCCCGCCTTGCGCACCTAAGCTCCCTGGATAGGCTCCTGTCTCCCTGTGACTCCAGTTGGGATTAAGCGGCTCGGATAATGAATGAATGAGTGAATGAATAAGTATATACACTACCAGTCAAAAGTTTGGACACACCTTCTCATTCAATGGTTTTTCTTAGTTTTTATTATTTTCTACATTGTAGATTAATCAGAATGATGAAGGAACACATATGGAATTATGCAATAAACAACAAAGTGTTAAACAAACCAGGATGTGTTTTATATTTTAGATTTTTCAAAGTAGACACCTTTCGCCTTGATGACATTCTTGGCAATAAAAACAAAAAAAAATGTTAAATGAAAAGGTGTGTCCAAACTATTGACTGGTACTGTATATATTGTGGTCATTTGCCTAATTATTGTGCACACAGTGTAGATGCTTGAGTGACTGACAGAGGCAAATATTGCATGTGTCAACTATAAACCGGAGCTGTTTATCTTAAAGCTTAAAGCTATTTATTTTGGTCATATAATAAATTTGCGTAAAATTTATTAAAATTAATTGTGTGCATTAATGTGTTAAAGCTCCAACCATACTTCCTGTGTTTGCTTATGTCCTAAATTATATTATTTACTTTGTTACGTGTTTTAAAATGTGCTATGTTAATAAAATTTACTTGGCAACTTACAATTAATCAACAACTACTTTTCAGCATTCATAAAAAATACTATTCATACAGCACCTTCTTAATGGTACAGTGGGCTTGATATTGCAATGTTATAATGTAAACCTCACATTACAGTTTAAAAAAAATGCTAAATTCAGTCATAATTACAGTATACATTTTTAAAAATGCAATAGAAGTGTTACAATAATATTTACAAAATTACAAATTTCTAATTTATGAATTTTGTTTGAGCTAATTTAAGCTAACCCTAGTGATTTGAGAATGCCCCTATAATGTGATTTTACATCATCTACAAATTATGGGAACACAAAGACGTTTTAGTTCCATTAACATACATGAAGTGAAACAAATGACGTAGAATGGAAAGGACTGAAAGCGTTCAACTTGCTTCTTTATTCAACTCTTCAAACCATTTTATCACCAGAACTCAGTCTGTTCTTAGATGAAAAATTGCTAATTGAGATGCAAAATTCCTAAACGTTTATTTCTGCTTTATGTTCATAGCGCATACATCACGCTAATCCTGAGGACGAAGGGAAGGAAAAGCTGTGGTCCGACTACATCGAAGCTGACCACAAGGAAGAGATTGTCTTGAATTTCACAATGTCTTTGGTACAAAACATAGACCTGGATGAAGAAGAAACAATTCCAGAAAATTTTCCGGAGCAGGACGATGTGACTGAATGGGAGACTGATGACAATGAGCAACTGCTGTGTGTGTCCATGACTGACACTAGTCTAACTGTTGTGAGAGGAAGAGGCTGCAGTCCCGATAACCCATGCAACAACTGCAGCAGTATGAGCTGCTGCATTAATGAAGTTGTCATGGAACCTAAACAGTGTGAGGTTACATCAGGTGAGGGCTAAATGTACTTATTTTCAGTTTTTTAATCAACTAAATATATATTCAAGCTGTGGTCTGCCAAAAGTTGTGTTACATAATCTGTGAGGTGGAATTTAATTTAATTATTTGTTTTTTAGTTTCCAGAGGGCAAATGATCAAAAGCAATGAAAAGAGTAATATTTTAATCCGGAGTTTAACGCACATACCAATCAATCGTCGAACAATTGCAAACTCAAATAGAATGAATACTCTCATCTCAGGTGGGCACACAATCCTATCATATCAGTGTATAACTGCCTTAATTTGCCAATAAGACTTAATATTTCAAATAGAAGACATTGCATATAAATTTTCCTCCAAACATTTATCATATAACAGTACTTGTGAAACTGTTGCATTGAAGCAAATTGTGGATGGTTTACCAGGACTGGTATATGTGACCTTGCTTTATATGACACATTTTAAAACTTAAATCCTGTCTTTCAGAAAACTTCACAATTTATTACTACAAGACGAGTGTGACGGAAGATATGCATAAAGGCAGCCCAGTTGTGTTAAACTTCACAAAAACCAATAGTTTCCTCAAATGCCAATACAAGGATGAAACAAAAAAAGCTGCACATCTGACTGTCGATGTGAGTGATAGATCTTGTAAATACTATGTTTTGCAATATACACACATTATATAGCTGTAACCTATAATTCATTTGAAAGTAATTAATTAGACCTTGTCTCTACAGTCCTCTAATATTAATTCCACTTAATACCATCAGGATAAACTCCAATGCGCACTGGTAAAGAGGAGTATCTTCCTAGCAAGTTCAATTTCTAACATATAGAGATTATACCAACATGTGCCTAAAAGGCACGAGAAAGCATAACATCATGTTACCAATGAGTTAATTCTTTTTTTGCTTACTTCCTGCTTGTTCCAGTGAACTTCTCAGCACTTCTGACTTATTAAACTGTTGTCTGAATAACCAGTTGGTGCTATCACTTCACTTAGTGCAAAACGTAATATACTTTAACTATGTTTATTATTATATTATTATATTGTTATATATTAGTCTTGCCATAATGCTTTTCACTTTTAAAATGTGAGATTGGCCTATGAAAAAAGTCAATTAAGATATTGTTTAGAGGTTATTATTACTGTTGTTGTTGTTGTTATTATTATTGTTATTATTATTAATTGGATTATTGTTTAAAAAAATAAATATTCCATTTACAGAAGTTATGAGTAATCAAATAAAAGGCCAAAACATATTTGTCAGATTCACCTTAGCCAACAAGGCTTTTTTTGCTCTGTGTCTATACCTTGTTCTGTGCAAATTAACTGAACGAATTTATTTTGTTGGAAATTTCAGAGCATTGAGAAGGACAAGCTGAAATGCATCTATAAGGATGATCCTTGCACTTGGCCTTTTGTCTTCTATATGTCGGCTGCTTCAGTGCATGGTTTTCGCAGATTTGAGTCAGCAACCTGCAGTGGCTGGTTCATAAATACTAAAGCCAACTGTGTGTGCATGGACCACAAAGAAAGATTTGAAGAAAGTGCCTTTGAGATCATTATCTGCTGCAATGGCGAATCAATTTGAATTTTTTCTGTTTGTACCAGGGAACCAACAAATCATAAACATGTCAATCTTCTTTTCTAATACACATAAATTAAGAGTTATAATAACAATATTCTTAGTACTGAATTGAATTAAAACTTGGCATTGTGTTTGCCACTGTTATTGTTGCTCTGTGACACAAATCTTGAATATAAGATGCCTCTGAGCAAGTTGCTGACCAAAATGCCTCTTACACTTGCTCAGAGGCATTTTGGATTCGGGGTGGCATTTAGGTTAAAAGCTGATGTGCAAATAACTGCTATTGCAGTAGAAAGTAGATATGTATCATATGATAGTTTAGTGAGTTACTTTTTTATGCTTAGATATGTTTTTTTTTTGCTAAATAAAATTGTCTTTTAAATATTACAAATCACAATTGACTTTTGAGATGATTTGATGATTGAATTAATGATATAAACTTTTTTATTAAATAAAAATATTGTGTACTAAAATCAAATATATAAGGTTAATAAGTATTTACATTTTCCCATCAGTTTAGTATGTGATCACAAGGGTTTTACAGAATAAAAACATTCATAAAACATTCATTGTTATTTTTCATTTCATGTTTCTTTTCTACAACATGACTGCATTTCAACCATGATTTTATTCAGTGCATTAAAATCCTGTTTGTTCATCGTCTTTTTCGAAAGCATTATTTGAAGTTCCACTCAATTCTTCTTCATAGGGGTTCTCTGGTTCTTCAGCATTTTTGGCTTTTCTATAAAACAGAACAGTTGGTTTTAAGCTCACTTTTTTAATCAACAAAAACCGTTGATTTATCCAAAACATTTATCCAAAACACTAATAGCTAATAGCTACTGTAGTGATTATTATCTATGCTCATACAACAGATAACGCTAGTACTAAAACCAGTTAATACTTTTGAGTACACTTTCTGTAACCAGAGGCACATATTTTTTCGATCAATGTGCAATCTAATTGCCTATTACTGCTATGTTATATGCATGGCTGCTGAGGAATGTTAGCCTTCTTTTTTTGTTTCAGCCATAGATTCTGTGAGAATGACATGCAACAGATCTGTTTTCCCATTTAGATATTTGTGTTAATCTACAGCAGTTCATTTTCCCTTGAAATCATTACAAAACAAATCATGTTTTTCTTGATAAACTCACCTTTTCCTGTTCATAACCCCCATGACAACAAGGTAAGTCCCTGCGCAAACCACAACACCCATTACTACTCCGAACACAACCAGCCAAACCGTGACAGGCTGCTCTGCTGGAGGTGTCAACGTGGCCTGCAGACCTACAAACTCCAGCGTGTCGTCATTTAGTTGAAAAATCCCGTTGAGGCGACCTCTTGACAGCCTATCAAGGAACATTCATATTCTGTTTAGGGAAACTACATACATCACATGAGGAAGTGGAAACTTTTTTCTTGAATTGACTGATGCAATAACAAAACCTCTTAGACTTTCCCATAACATTTGGGGACTACCTACATTTCTAAATACATTTACAAGCTAATGCCTGTTTCATTTGGCATTGTTATATTTCCTAACCACCAAAATAACCCTGGGAAAATTGGTAATATAGAGCATACAGAAGTCTCACCATATAGCCGCCTCCACATCTGCTTTAGGAATAAGTGTGTTGGCATTTGCAGGATCAGTTACCACAAAGTAAAAAGAGATCCTCTGGGTTATTCTGTATGTGTGAATATTCTCTGACCTGCAGCAGTGTAACTCAAAATTAATCAAAATGTTTAAAAATTCAGGGAAAAAAAATCACAAATGAATAAATTTTAAATATACTGACATGAAATTTCTATATTCTCCTTTGGTCTCTAAATAGTACTGTTGCATTGCATAGGCCATAGAGGATTGGAAGAGATACATCTCACTGTCATTCCAAGTGTACTGTGGGAGAGAAAATGATATTCGTGATGCATATTTTAATATGCATAAACTGTGTATCAGAGCTGTTCAACCTTTAACGTCCCTGCAGAGATTAGAAGATTAGAGATTAGAAAATTAACAGAAAGGTGGAGTCTGTATTATTTTATTTGGTGAAAGCCTAATGTCTGTAGTGCAGTTGGTAGTGTTGAGCAGCCCTGTGGTACAATAAAATGCAATAAAAATATGTGTTCTGAAAAACATACAGCATTATCTCCCATGGCAGCTTTAAGACTCAGTCTGACTTTAATGGCATTTTCAGAGTCTGTGGACAAGAAAAACATTGTTATTAACCACATACCTAGAGCATACTTTTACTATCAAAGTAAGTAGAAACATTCTTTGTGGCTCTTTTAGCCTAGCAGTGTCAACACCATGTCGGTGAAAATGTAAACAGTCATATACAGTAAGATGCTACTTGATTGTGATTTAAAATATGTAACACTCACATGGATCAACTGATTCATCCCAACCTGGTACCCAGTTGTTTTTCTGATTCTCTGCTATGAGCCACTTATACAGACTATCAAAGTAATCCAGCAGGGGTTGTGCATTCATTTTGATGTGGCCAGAGACCTCTTCTAAGGCACGTGTCCAAGACTTCGACCGACCCAGCTCAAGCATCTGCCTGCCAATAGACATTACACACACACTCAGTATTCAGACTTCAGTATTTATTAGACGATATGTGCACTGTTCCTTTTAAAACTCCTGTCTTTTTATGCACCCTTCGGATTTAAATCCTCAGTCTTTTAAAAACCACGGTGGAGCATTTTTTAATTGGAGCGTGTTACTGTCACAATTTGTCTGTAATCCCTAATTATGCCTACAATTGCCTCTGTTTATGTTTTGTTCCTACTTGTCTTTTTTGATACTTCTTAATTGTCAAGAATAGAGCATAAGGGTTAGGGAGTTGGCCGGTTCAAATCCTGGACCAGTAAAGGTACCACGCGGGTACTTATGATCAATATGCCATCCCTAAGCATTGCTCCCTGGGTGCTGCCCGTCAGCTGCCTGCTGCTCCGTCAATGCAGAGGTCACATTTCGTTGTGGTGCAATGTGTGTTGTGCTGTGATGTGTTCACAATGACAAATAATCACTCACTTTCTTGCTTTTCAGGTCAATGCTTATTGGCTGTTCTACTTCATGCCCCAACAGTGTTGCAGGGACTTACTTTAAGGGAGTTGTTTTTGCTGGGGTCCTGATACCCTTTGGAGCTCTATAAACTCCATATTGATTTACACCTTGTTTAGACAATAAAACCTTTTTGCTACCTTAGTTTGTTCCCAGCTGCAGTGGAGTTTGTAATGTCACATTTGTAAAGGACGTCATGATGGCCAGCTTCTTTGCAGAGTGCGTCCTGAAACTGGAACTGGTATATTGTCCTGGTAAAGTATCTGTGGAAGAGACAAATGGAAAGCCTGTATGTTAGCAGAGAACAGTTACTAACCTATGGAAGGGTTACAAACAAAACGCAAATCCTGTGGTAAGTGCACCATTTGTTGATTTGTGAAAAAAATATAATTATTTGCAGTTATAAAGTCAAAGTCAAAATAAAGTGTCATCTCTGCTGTATACAGGTATACAGAGAGATAAGATGATACTCAGCTCATACAGTGCAAAAAACAAATGAAATAAGGCACATAGAGTAAGCAATTATATAAATCCAAACAAGGCACATGGACCCCTTGGTCATTAAACCAACAATATGACTTACTTTCAGGGCCTAAAAACAAAAATCCAGCCTGCTTGTGATCAGTGATCAATAAATGTGTTTTTTATGTTAAATAAATGGTTACATTTCCTAACAAGTAATTACCTGATAAAGGAATAATCCCCAGAGACATGGAAAAGAGCAGGTGGATCACAATAGGTCTCATCTCTAGGCAATGGCTCCACAACACCAACAAGCTCTCTCCTGTAACACAAACAAGATTATGCTCCATCATTAGTACCTTGTTAAGACAGGACAAAACATTTTACTTATCTGGTCTTTGCATCTGACAATTTAGCTGAGGACCATGTCTGCACATGTCAGCACTTTTAAGTATGCATTCAAACCTAAGTGAACCTCTTTTGGTTAAAAATGCATTAAGTTTTACACACTTACTTCATCTCCCACCAGCGGAGCATCCACTCATCTTTGGGGATGGTGCCTTGGAACACCTGCCACCTCCACTCCTCCAGCATATATGTGAAAGGCAGAGTTGCCACGATCGTTAAGGCTTGTTTTAGCAGGAAGTTAATGTTGGTATCTGAAAAAATGTAACATGTAAAATGTAACATGAAATATTTAAATTAACTATTTGTGCTTCTGCTAAGTCAAAGCATGGTCCTTTGTCTTTGAATGAATAAAAAAGAATCATTTCAGGTTTCTCTATCCCTTTGATTAAGACCGTCTTCTTTAGTGGACAACCATCTAAATGTTTTAATGTTGGAGCATACTTTTTAAAATTAAAGCACTGGTTTATCTGGAGTTTCTCCATACCTGCGTCTGCAATGAAGTTGGGAGGGAGAAGGCCCAATGACTGAAGGTGAGAGGGTGTGGCAGCTGAGAGGGACATGATCTCCCCTACGGCTTCATGAAAGCCCTCATTGGCTCCATCCCTCAGCAGATAGGGCAAATGGCGATAGGCCATCTGGTACTGGTTATGGCCCATCTCATGATGGGCAGTTAAAAAATCATCCATGTTTACCTTAGTGCACATCTTGATTCTGCAAAAATGAAAGCACATATGTAATCAGATAAGCAACTGACTGTAAGATCCATTAAGTAAACCATTATATAACAAATTCAAAATGAAAAAAAAGAGCGTGTGATACATTTCTTTGAAACTATGTTAAGTGGTTACTTTACAAATGCTAAGAGACAAAGAGTGTGTAACATTCTGTACCTGAAATCCAAACGGTTGCCCATGTCCCAAGCTGTAGGATGACATACCACCTTTCTCCCATCGTCAGGTTTAACGAACATGGATTCTGTCCAAAAGTTATCAAACATGGCTGACATGTTCACAGACACAAAGAACTTTTCTGCCTCTTGGAACAGCCTCAGTTCATCCCAGCCCTGAGAGTCATCATAAAAAATCCTTATCACACTTTATAGCACATAAGTAAGTTATGAAAGATAAAGTGCTAATAAATAGATAAAAATCTGATTTGGTATAGACTTTGTCCTGGAAAAAATGCAGTTTGAAAATCAGCTGTTGATTACTTTCTGAATTTACGTCATAGCCGATAAGCAGGAAGTGTTGGAATATGATTGTAGTGTTCTCTCAGGAAAAAAAAGACTTATGGTGTTGTTATTTTTAATTTCACACTTTTGGTTGGACAGATCACTTCATATATGTGAAATGTATTAAAAGTAATGAATCTGCACCTTGGGTATCTTCTTTATGCATGTTTCATATTTGCTAGTTTTTGATATTAAGAATAATGGCAGCAACTTCATTGGATTCAACAAACATAAAACAATCTGACCTGTGCTACCATTGTGGAGCTCACATCAATATCAGGCTTGTCTGGGTAAGGGACAGTGAGAGAGTAAAGATTGGTCCAAAATCTTCCCCACATATCTCCTAAAACAGGAAACAGAGCCAAGAAGACAATTAACCCTCGCTGTAATTTAACTTATTAGTGTTTCACAAATTTTATTCCGTTTCACTTTTCATATGTAAATCTGTATATTTATTAGCTATTTCAAACATGTACAACATAAGGAGAAAAAAGACTAACTATGTAAATAATACACGATTCTGATATATCTGATTCATCTTTTTATTTTTGTCATTAATATACTTCACAAGATAATGTGTTGACTTTTAAGTACTAATAGTAATTTCTTACCCAATAAATGAGCTGGAAGGCCTCCATTAGAGGCAATGTGTCCAGGATAGACTTTCTGCAATTTTCCTCTAACGTATGCATGGAGTTCTTTGTACAAAGGCAAGATCTGAATGGAATTAGAATATGTCTATTTTAAATACTTAACGCTGATGACTTGTGGTGTAAATTTTTTGAACATACACATTAGTAAAGGTGAAAATGTTGAAAGTCATGGAATACTGGACCTACCTCCTTATATAGGCTTCTCACATCAGTCATCAATTCATCTCGACTGTAGCTGTATTTGGGATCATCTATTGTTTCATAGTTTGCCCTCCAGTAGTCCCCATAATCTTTATAATCTTTAATAAATAAGGGTCAGAGCAGAACAAACTAGTTAATATGTTTTGTTTTGTTTATTGTGAATGAACTTTTGCATGTACTAGACTGATTAATTTTATATTACCCCAGTATAAAATTTAGTAGTAACAGTAATAGTGCTGATTTAAGGTGTTTTGGAAGCTATGAATGGGGGAAAAAATACTAAAAAAAGACAGGTGATAAAAACTTTGGAAACTGATCAAATGTTGTCTTTAAATACAGTATATCATCTTAAATTATAACCACATTTCATCAATGTATACTGTATAAACAATTTAAACAGAGCGAGACTTAATTTTTGATCTGTGATTTTTAATGTTTGCCAGAAGGAGTCATACTGTTGAGTTTGGCTGCTTCATTCTTCAGATCCACATAATCCTCATACAAAGGCCGCATTCTCTTTCCCACCTGAACTCTCCAGCCTTCCCATACATGCAGACGTTTGTAGTAGTCCCTGCTGTTAGCCATGATCTCCTCCAGGCCTGAGATGCAAAGAAAACGTCAAGCAGTTCTCCAGTGAATTGCGTGTATTTGTGTCTGACCAGCAATTACATGCTCAATTCTGCACATTAGATACTAATTTTTAGAGATGACATTGATGTGCCAAAGGGCTGAGAAATCACAACGAACTGATACACTGCTAGTAACAACCATATGAGCGCCGGAATTCGAGGAAAGAATTAAAAAATCCATGGATATGGCTGACAATGAATGAAAACTAAAGAGAATCAGTTTTGGTAAAGATTCTCTTAACTCTTAACCCAAACAACCTACATTTCCTAATGACAGAGGCAAGCTCCTGAATGTTGTGTTCAGGCCCTCGCTTAGGGGTCCAACTTTGACACTGTTTCTTTTCCAGTAAGATCTTCTTTAGGCTCACACATTAAATTGACAGTGGAATACCTCTCCGAGCTTTGTACAAACATACATTACAAATGACATACAAACAAGTCCTAAACAGCTTCACTCTATGTCTTTAGTAGACCTGCCACCTCACCCACATATTATTTGTCAAACTCATAGGCATTTGTAAACAATTCAGAGACAGCACCTGGTTCCAGAGTCTGACAGTCAAAGGGGTCTTCAATTTTGCATACAGTTCCCGTGCTGTAAATCGTACTCATATCACTCATGACTCTGTTTAGCTGCATTTCAGAAGAAACAGAGATGCAAAGACACTAAGTGAATTATTTTCTCATAATTATTCATTACATTAAAGACTAAAGGGCAGTTCCAATTCTTAAAGGCCAATTCTCCGGCAGTTGAGTTACGCATAGCCAGGATTTATCTGCTACATAAGCACATATAAGGTTGTATAAGCAAAGTGTTTTGGTATTCAGTCTAGAAACAAGCAACCAAAAGAGCCAACTGTTCATTAAAGAGAATAATATAGATGAGAAACACATAAGAGAAAGCTCTTTGATGGCCTTTTCTTATGGTTTATCATTTTATTAGTTTTGTGCTAGTTATGTTACATATTCACAATTTTTTTTCTTCTGAATAATGTTGTTATACTCACATGACTGGCCTTGTCGGGGGACAGTGCTCCTGACCCTTTGTCCTGGAGTGATCTGAGCTGGAGTTGGATCTCTGGATCAGTGATTTGATCAATAGGGAATGTGTTAGACTCTTCTGACACTTTAGAGTAGTATTCACTCCAGATGGCACTCTGTGCAGACTAGAAAAAGGGATATCATGACATTAATTTATGCCTTTGCATTTTTTTCTGTGTT
Source organism: Distichodus sexfasciatus (assembly GCA_032718565.1). Lineage (NCBI taxonomy): Eukaryota > Metazoa > Chordata > Actinopteri > Characiformes > Distichodontidae > Distichodus > Distichodus sexfasciatus. The sequence continues at coordinate 837,110 of JAVGVS010000171.1, forward strand.
AACTCTTCATTTCTTCCATGTTAATTTGATTACAAATGAATTGAATCAGGACCAGTGGTAGCCATTTGGGTGCCATAAGTGCACCAGCTTTTGTAAATTTTGTACTGTTAAAACTTAAAATATCACACAGAGAAGCCAAAATCATGTTTACATGCCTAAATGCACATAAATGCACATCCTGACATAAGGCTTACCAGTTTTTCTGAGTTCTCTGTTGTGATGTTGGTATTGTACTCCCATGATGCCAGAGAGTACTGGTACATGAGACGGGATGCATCCTCATCAAATTTCTGTAGGAACGTTCGAGCTTCATCCTCGACTGTCTGTGTGTAAGCTGTAGAGGCTACAGCCAAAACCAAGAGACACCAAACAAGCATCCTCTTCACCATGTCCATCCACAGTGACATATCGCTTTGCTTTGTCACTGCCTTATCAATGGCTTTCTGCAACCCTATACTTTGATCTGTAATATACTAGTAATTAGGGTGTGTCCTCCTTGTCAAGTCCAAACTGAAGTGCCCTTTGCTATCAGGACACTATACTACTGATTGTTATTCAGTGTATCCACAAATCAGTGTTTTATCTACTGTTAAGGATTTTTCCTTAAAAGATTATGTTTATCAAGGCATAATCTGCTTTTAGGCAATTAACCAATGAAGTATGCAGTTTTTGGTGGTCTTTGGTGCTTTTATAAACTGGACAACGGTGCCCATTTCTGTGAAACATGGTCATTTTACAAACCATGTGAATGTATAAAATATTGAAGTGAACATAAAACAACAATATAATCATGGTAGTTCACCAGTGAATTAATGAATAATAGTCACATCAGTATACCCCAATTGATTAGTTCTATGGAATCAAATAAGCATATAGTTTGGGGAAAATCTACCCTCAGTTGCCATCAATGGGGCATAGTGGACTACTGGTTAGGATACCCATGTCTGGATCAAGAGGTTGTGGGTTGAATTGCACCTCCAGCACTACTATTACTGGGTCCCAGAGCAAGACCCTTGACCCAAAGTTACTCCAGGGAGATTGTCCCTGAAACTAGGAAAAGGAAAGTCACTCTGGATAAGAGTGTTTGCTGAATGCTGTAAATGTACATTAAAGCTTGAAACAACATTGAACTACTCAGGCTAACTCAGGACACAAATACCGTGAACAACTAATCTATAACATACTTTAAAGCCATTCAACAACAAATAATAAAAAGTGATTGAGATTATGGTAGAATATTAGACTGCATACAGTATGTCATCAGATGCCAATTTAATACCTTATGCCCCATGCATGACAGGCCTATTAAGTCAGAAAGCCATTACTATACTGTATGTTGTAATAATTATCCATTTCAAAGAATTGATTCTGTAAATTTTTGTATCTATTCTAACAAAATCATAAACACAATATGACCCAGGCATTTTACAAATTAATTAGGGGGCCATGCAGTGGAACACTGAGTGGTCCCCTATTGTTATTGTGCTTTTTTTTTTTTTTTTTGGCGTTGTGGAAAAAGCAGTAAGACCTACAACTTTGAAATTTGGCAGGTAGGTCGGTACCCACCACTACTCAGGCAAAAAAAAATCGCAAAATAAGCTATTTTGCAATTTTGCAAAAACAGCATTTTGCCGAATAAATGTTGAACCATAGCTCTGATTCTCAAAAATCTTATATCATCTTATTCTTTGGTTTAAGGCGAATTTTTTAGACCCTTGCATCTCTTTCTGCCGTAGTTGATTTTTCACTAATTTGCATAAAATGAAATCCCAACTCATCCCTGGATTTTTGTCCAATCTGCATGCAACTGGTATCATTTGAATCCCAAGACACTCTTCTTTAGTATTATCGAGCACATTTTTAATTTTAGGTCTTCATTTTTTTGTAATATGCAAATAAATGGGCTCGGCTTGGCGTAGGACTGCAAATCCATATACATATACGATCCAAATCCATATACGATTTTCGTCATAGTACCCTCTACCTTGGTAGCGCTAATAGCTATGCGTTTTCCGTAATAACTTTTTGAATCATTAGCTCGATTCTTAAAAATCTTATACCATCTTTCTTAGATCAAAGGCGAATCTTAATAAGCCTACGTATCTATTTTTCCCATATTGGATTTTCTTTAATCGGCATAGTCAACTAGATCCTGTGGATTTTATCAATTGCATGTAACTGGTATTATTTGAATTATTTGAATAATTACTAAATAATAGTAATTAATAAGACCAAATCTCCTAAATAGACAATATATTTACACCTGTGGGTAGAGGAAAACTGACATTTCCAAGTAAGAAATGCATTCCTGGCAGGGCTTTTCTGGTTCTGTTGTGCTGGCTCCCCATTCATAAATAGCCACCAACATTAACAGGGCAGCTTGCATTAGAGCCTCTTATTGTGTCTGTTTTGGGTGACAGGTGTAGTGCCTAAATGACACCTTGCGCAGCTTATCCCAGCGTATTGGTCGCGCATTCGATGACTTCCGCCTTTATCTGAACTACTGTCCTGAAAGCTCCAATTACGTTCCTACACTCTGTTAGCATGGAATCACGACATTCGTTCCTACACTCTGTTAACGCCAATAAGATAAGGGCAAAATTACTCATATTCTTAAAAATAAAAAAAACCCTTACACAAGTAGTTCGCATAAAGGCGGAAGTCATCAAAATCTTTGTGGCAGCCAGCGTCAGGAGATGCGTCTCATATTTAATCGTGGAATTACAAAATTATAGAGGGATAGAGAGGGACAGCTAACATATGAAATGAAAAAAGACGCCGTGTAATCCATTTATTTCAACAAAGTAACTGTATTCTAGTACCACCTATTTAAGCATTGGCTTCCATAACGGAATACAATTACTCATATTGCATTATTCATCATGCTTGGCCTTTAGTACATGTATTCGTTACTCCCCCAACACTGTGGCTATATTATGCAAATCAATACTTTGAAACAAATTCAGCAACACATATGTTTGAATAAGGAAACTTTACTATAATTTACAGTTTTTAGACATTCTCTTATAGTAATTAATGCTTATTTTCAGGTATTTCTTTATATGACTGGAAGCTTCGCCTAAAGTTGATATCACTTATTGGCGCATTATACTGAAAACTGTTTTTGAGATTGGCCTAATAAGTTTTGAACCGTAAATATGTAGAAAAAAAGATGAAAGATATCAAATCTCAACATATATGTACTTCAATTCGTAAAAACTGATAAACCTGCAAACTGCATGGCCCCCGTAATCACTGCTTGCAGTTATATTATTTGTCCTATGTTTATTAGCTTAAACAAAAAGGTTGTCGCCAGATAAGTTTGTCTCCTAAATACAGGCTTGTGGGCACATATCAGCGTGGATGTCTGTAGTCCCAATGTCTCAAACAGAATCACCGCAAGTCATTCAGTTTTCCCCTTAGCAAACCAGATAACAGTAATTGCAGCACTATCGGTGGAAACTTCTTTAGTCTGGTTATTCTTAACTGTTCATGGTGTTCTCTGATGTGATCAATCTGTTGCTTGATAGCATATTACAAAATTATTATTAAATTTAGAGCTCAAGTACATTTGGTCCAGTTCTTATAGACCTTACGCTCAATGGTCGTTCAATTTTTCTGACACTCTTGATAGCCAGCGTTTGATAGCGCCATCCTAATGTCTAAAGTGTCAAATAGCAACCTCTATGAAACTGCAGCCCGCTTTGAATTGCAGCCTATGTATATTTGCAGTGTTGTATAGTAACGAAGTAATAATACTTCACCACTATACTCAAATATGTTTTGGGAGTATCTGTACTTTACTTGAGTTTTTTTTTTTTTTTTTGTCAACTTTCACTTTTACTTCACTACATTTCCTAATTTAATTGCATACTTTTACTCCGATACATTTTCAGCGCGGAGAGTCGTTGCTAGGTTACAAATCTGCCCTCTTTCTCTGCCACTCTTGGATTTGGGTGACGCAACAAAAGCGAAAAGCTGACCTGTCATTGCTCTGTGAATCCGCGTGCTTGACGTGCACACGTATGGTGTTAGTCTGTAAGTGTAAGGCTTTGAAGACATTGTTTGTGTTTTGAGGTGCCAGATAAGCTTCAAAGTAAGCTTCATGGATTTAGTTTGGTTATTCAAAATTCTGACCAGATTTTTTTTAATAACAGCAATAGCCTATTCCTGTTTAGGTTTTTAAAGCCCTGTTTGTGAAGTGTGTGATTTTTTTAAATTTTTCTTTACCATGCTTTAAAATGCTGAGTAAACGTTAATATATTAGCGTTGAGACAATGCATGGATTAAAGTTTCGTCAGCTATGGCCAGTTTCCGTCAAGTGAGTGCACTAAAGGTTATCATGAGATTGCTGCAGATCCGAAGGAAAAAAATGGGGGGGCAGCCAAAAGTTCTGGAAGGCTGTCTTTTCTTTTGGTCAAAGTCACGATTTAATTGTTTTCTAAAAATAAAAAATAAACATTATGGTTTTCGGCATTGGCTTAAACATTGGCTGACTCTTGGGTAGCCTACAGGCTGCAAGCTATTTCCGGACGCTTGTTTAAGATGCCAAACTTCATAGTAAGGAGAAAATAATTCCCCAGCATTTAGTGCCACATCAGTCTTAAAGGCTTTTAATGTCCCCAAGAAACATAATAATAATAATAATAACAATAACAATAACAACAATAATAAGAATAAGAATAAGAATAAGAATAAGAATAAGAATAAGAATAAGAATAGATAATAATCGATAATAATAATAGATAATAATGACAGGCTACGAGTATATTTTACATTTTCAAAAAAGATCGGATAGAACGTATTTATGATTGGAAGTCAGTGGTGTGTCATGAAGTGTCTCATTCGCTAACAGTAGCTAAAAAAGGTCGGAAAACAGTGGAGAAAACCCATTGCTTAAATTGATAAAGAAGCCAAAACTCCGAAGCTCAAGATTCAGGACAAGTGGCTCCGGTGTCGCAAGTGCAGCGAGAGCTTATGCTCCGTTAAAAATAAATAACAGCAGATCCGAGGTGGTATGGGCCCGCGACACGGAGCACTTAGTTTTAAAAAATAAATAAATAAAAATTTCAAATCAGATTTTTTTTTTGCTTTAATCCATGACAGCGTTCTGTTATTAACATTTACTTGCACCTGTACTTTCATCAAGTACAGTTAGTTATAGATTACTTGTAATACTTAAGTACAGTAAATACTAGATACTTTAAGACTTTTACTTGAGTGGAATTCTAGTTGGTGACTTGAACATTTATCAAAGTAAATTTTTGTGAGGGTAACTGTACTTATACTTAAGTGTGACTTTCGGGTACTTTATACAAAACTGTATATCTGAACATTATTTAGGGTGACCAGATGTTTCAATAGAAAAATTCTACAAAGACAAGTTAACCTGAGAGGCTAATGAACCGCATACACAAATCAAAAGCAGGATTTATAGGTACGGGCAAGAGTTTTCATTGACGTATATGTGTACAGCATTTACTGGGGCAGATTAAGGTGTAAATGGGCCCCTTGGCTACATTTTCAATTTGCCCCACCCCCCGGGCTTATTTTAATGAATTGATATTTTTACTGTCCAATCGGGGGCCCCTCGGCAGGCTGGCACACGTGGGGGCCCCTAGCCTGTGTGTTAATCCGCACCGGCGTATTTAGCAGACACTTTAATCCAGAGTCACTAACATTTCCTACTTACAGGATACGTCTTTGGTAGTAGTGGAGGATCAGCCAATACTTAAATCCATGACTTTTTGGTATAAGCATGGTCAACAGATAATTACAACATGAGCAAATTATGATAATAATAATAAAAAAGATCTGACCCATATGGATGGCATTGGTCATGAGTACCTCAGTGGTGCCTTTACCTGTGGGGACCCTGAACTAGCGACTCTCTTATCATGAGACCAATTCCCTAACCGTTACACTACCAACTGGCCCATAAGTGTTTTCAGATTATGATTCATGTAAATGTGAATAAGTAATACCATTAATGCATCTGTCCAACAGTGTCTTACAGTGAAATAGTATTCCCCATCACATCTCTTTAATTGGTTTTCTAAAACAGTACTTGTCTCATTTTAGCACCAGGTGATGCTGTTTAGCACTATGTGATGCTGTTCACGCTGTGAATTCTATTACTTGTTCATTTGTGTTCATTAACATTTCTGTTATCACATTATAAATGGCTTGCACAATAAATGGATGGATGAGGCAGAAAATATTCAGGACAACTCAAGGGCTCTCAGTGGTTCTGTCTAAAATTTGTGTCTCTCAGTCCATTTATGCAAACCTGAAACCAGCAATCTCCCCATACTGCATGACTTGCATGTTTAAAGCATGACGCATGCCCTAAGCATTGACAATCTCCTTTACAAAAGACACTATTAAGCCCTCTCAAAACAAGGGCCCCCATATTCGTGTCCTGCCAAACCTCCGGCGGAAAAGAGGCGTCACAGTGAAACTCTGCGACCTTTGCAGTTTCAAACAAGGGCACAAGCACCAGCTTAGACTGTCACCTTTTGGCACCTTTCGCAACAACAGAAAGGATTTTCTGATCTACACATTCAGCAAAAGTTAACAAACTTCATTGAGTTCCTCATTCATCCAGTAAGAGATAGCAGGCATTTGTAAGCTATGCAGCAGCTTCTAGTCAATCCCCATTTTAAGTCATCATTATTTTCAAATGCCACAGTCTGGTTAATCTTGTAGGGCCAAAATTTGTCACTGCACAGTCAAGAATTGCATATCTTGCCACATGATTTATGTTAAACATCAGTTTTTAACACCACTTTGTTGCCTGCATATTTTTTTTTACCTCTCACTATGTAGAAATTAAATCTATTATCGATTTTGCCCAGATTTAATCAAAAATAATTTTGTTGGTGGACCAAAGTCTATACCTCTCTGCAGTACTGTGCCTATTGAATATTTATAAAGTCATGAAGAATTTTATCCAGAACACTGGCATATCCAGACATTGGCTATTGCTACAATAACTATTACAAGTCAACTGTAAATGTCTATAACATGCACTTAATAGAAAAGTTTTGGGGTAAATCACAGTAAAAATATTGACACCCCAGCACTTCTTTCAGAAATTGCACCACTCCACTGAATTGTCTATCTTGACGGTTCACATTACTAACCACAAGTGACCTGTATCTGACTGTAATGTGAACGCATCGGTCCTCCGAAACGTCACGTATGCGCACATTTGATACGTTTTTACACAGGTCAACTGCGTCACCAACAACAAAAAACGTCATATCTGTGGGACGACTCATGGCATTAAAATGGAGGCGTTAGTAGCTCACGATCAGATTTGCGTGTCCACACAGCCCTGAAGAGATCAGATCTGTGTCACATTAAGGCAGAAAATCCGATTTGAGTCACCTCAGCATGGCAGTGTGAACGCAGCCTTTGTCTCATTTTCTCAAGTGCCTTTTTGTTGATGAACTGCCTTCTGTTGAACTCATTAAAGACTTTGTTTTCCTCCTCTACTTTTTTTTTCTTTTTCTTTTTTCTTTATTTTTTGGCCGCACGGCACCCACATGACATACAGTATGTATGAGTGAGTGATTATTTGTCATTGTGAATACACCACAGCCCAGCACTCAGTCCACCACAACAAAATTTGACCTCTTTATATGAAGGAGCAGTGGGCAGCTTTTTGGCAGTGCATGAGGAGCAGTGCTTGTGGATAGTATTTTGCTTATGAGTAACCATTACACTACCAACTGCCCCAAGTGTGTGTACAAGCGCTGTACAGAGAGAAGTGTGGTATATTTAGCCCAATACACTATTAATAAAGCTTTTTTTGCTTTTAACATAGATTCTCACAGTAGTGCAGTAGTTCTGCTGAATTCCCATTGTATGTAATAAATGTACAAATTTAATACCGATAAAGGTGCCACTGAAGTACTGATGAGCAAGGCACTGTTCCAAAGCACTGGGTGAGGAAGTTGATAGTGTAACAGTTAGGAAGTTGCTAACTGGTGACTGGTTCAAGTCCCGGTACTCATGAGTAGGGTACCATCCCCAAGCACTTCTCTCTGGGTGCTGCCTGTCAGCTGCCCACTTCACGGATGGAATGGCATTTAGTTGTGGTGCACTGTGTGCCGTGCTGTGGTGTGTTCACAATGACAAAGAATCATTCACAAAAAAGTCTTTATGTGGTGGCCAAAATTCTCTATGCCCTTCAATGAAAATACATGTGGTTTTCAAATTTGTAAGAATTTAAGTACACTAGTAACAAGCGCACTACACAGTACCAGAATATGTATGATTGAAAATCAAATTTTGATCTATGTGTTTTTTGGAACTGGCAGTTCTGCTATTGAACATATACAACTACACAGATTGATGGTGAATAAAACAAGTGTCTGAAGCTATTAAAAATGTGTTTATTGTGAAAAACCATGAACAGGTGAGACAAAGGGCGGGGCTGAGGGTCTCCTGGCGGTGCTTGTAGTCATAGGGGTAGAGACAGTGATCATAGTTTTTTCCAGTATTATCCATATGGAAAAGAGTGAAATTTCTTTAAAACGTTTAAGATCCTTGGTGATGTGAATGTCAGCCGGTCCTCCCATTTGAATCCTGGTTGCGTCTCGTGCTGTGTAGCGGCGCCTCTTTGCTGACTTCCCGCGGGGTTTCGGTCCAGATCCGCGCGGCGTAAGGCCGGTGCGGGTTTCCGCTCTCTCCTTTAAAAACCCTCCAGCCTCTTCAAAGCGCCGAAAAAAACGTAAGCTCAGCAGCGAAAGGCATCCAGGATCAGAAGAGCTGCGCAGACTTTCGTTGGGAAACCGCGCAGCACTCCGTCCGCATGTGATCTCCGCAGCGAAACAAGCGATGGAGGGCTGGAAGGTGGATTCGTGGATTTTTGCCTGACGGCAACCAGAACCTTCATCGCAGCATTTTTATTGTTGGATTAGTTTGTTCACCCTTGCGGAAGAGGATTTGCCTTTTTACCTGTGAATAATGCCGTTTGCCAAACGGATTGTGGAGCCGCAGCTGCTGTGCAGGCATCCCGTTCCAAACGACGATGGGTTGCTCTTCGAGGATCTCTGCTCCATCAGCAATGTGGTTCTCTCCCGGACCTTGCGGCAGCTGTCCGACCTGGCAAAACACGCCTGCTCCGTATTCCAGGAGCTGGAAAACGAAATCGTTTCCACTAACCAGCGGGTTCGGCTTTTGCAAAATAAAATAGGCAAAATCCAGCAGACGGCCAACGCTTTGGATCCCAAATTGGAGGCTGTGCGTAAGTACGCTCGTTAAGTCGCCTCCTGTGAAGATTATTACGCTACTGGAATGTGTTAACTTTCTCATAAATGTTTCGGTTTTACACGTGAAGTGTCATTAAAGGCCTCTTTAAAGACACTCTCTACCATAAGAACACCGAACCCCTTTAACTAGCCACATTATAATGTACCACACGCCTGCATGCGTAAGCAGCACCTGCGCCGCTGTCGCCGGTCGCGCGCGTTCAGTCGAGAATAATCGATTCTTCGCCCAAAAGTCGCCGGGCTGTAACGTATTTGTCGATATATTTCGCTCATTAGACGTCAACATTAACGGTTCGTGATCGTTTGCGGTTGTCCAGGAGAGGGGCGTGTTCTCGGATGTCTCCATTCGCAACACACCTTGCTTATTAATAGGTATTAATGCAGCTGCATTACAGGGAAACAAGACAGAAAACGTTTACACGACATATTCTGAATTTTGTCGAGATTGCTGCTCACTCCCATTTGTGCCTGTGTCCCCAAGGAAAATACCGTCCCTGGAGAGTTTGTCACACAAGATCGTGTGCAGAGGCCGGACATTAAAACGAGCAAATAAATTAATGAACCCATAAATCATAAAACGGTATTTGTTCAAATCACTGCCTAAGCGAACAGACAATTTAAATGTCAGAGGTAACTTAGGTTTATGTCAAATGAAGCCATATTGGAGCGTTTTTTCGCCGTTTTATGTACGCCGAGTACCCACCCAGCTGTTTAATGAAAGCGCAGGATGGGAGATGGATGAGTGCCTTGCGTATTTTTTAGAACAACATGCTTAAAGGTTGTTTCAAATCTGCATGTAAATGATGACATGATGGGGATTGTACTCCATCTCTGTCAGACAGTTGAAGATGGTAATTTGTGCATTTTTTAGGGCTCTAGAAAGTAAAAAAAGCAGGTTCATATGGTTCCACGAAGAGGATACAGAACCTCTGAATCACAAAATGTTCTAATGGAGAGAATGGCACTTTAGAATTTGTATCACCTATAAAAACTGGTGCTTCTATCAAAAAGGATAGGAAAAACAGGCCAATGCCGTTATTCAGTTTAATATGCTGTGGTGTGTTCACTATGACAAATGATCACTCATTTAATTCACTTAATATGCGATTGTGATCAAATACATTTGTTAGTTTTTCTATTTTGGTTATGAGGATGTGGCCTGTACTGTGGACAGGTTGGATGACACACAAAAATGTGCTTTAGAGCAAAGTAACAGATCAAGTATTGAAATGCAGTTTTTTTCCTTACATCAGTCTCAAAGCAGGACAGTATCAGAGTTCAAAATTCTGTGTCAGTCCTGACATACAATAGCATTTATATGCATTGATTTTGGTCCTTTTTGCATTCTCACCACAACGTGTGTGAACTGATTTGATCACAAAAAAGATTATGCCATGTAGGTCAAGCGAGGGCCTGCTGGAATAATCTCTCTGTTTCTCTCTTTTCCCTGTGAGTGGTTATTATTGTCTGTTCAAAAGCAAACTTGTTTCTCTTTTGCATCTGCACATACCTCTCTCAGTTTAACCTTTATGCCCTGCTGGACGGTGCTATGAGTGCATTTGGGAATCTCATCTGTATAAAAGAGTTATGATGACTTTGACGACAGTCAAGAATTTGTCTTACTAGAAATAGTTAAAATGCCATTCTTATCCCTCCATGAACTTCCATGTAGTTTTAACAGGCCTATTGTTTTTGGCCTGGCATCCTTAACCACCTTACGCTTAGAGAAACGTGTCTGCTTTTGTTATGCACCAAAGACCACAGCATGGTTTCCCCTTTGTGAAAGTTTCCCACAGAGCAAGGCAGGACTGAGATAACACTAGCAGACTAGTTGGGCTTTTTGCCTCCTGCCCATATCCCAGCCCCCTTTGGCTGGTGCGAGTCTGACCGTCTCCCTACAGGGTCAAAGGGCGTGTCACACCCACGAGCTGTGGTGCTAGGGTTGTTTGCAGGTCAGGTATTTTGATGGCCTTCAGTTACCTCCTTCTTTATAATCACTATTCCAGGATCAGATTTGTATGAAGCTTTTAGCATGAAATCTCAGGCAGTATTTATTTGTCTGTGTTGTAATGGCAGCCTTAAAAGGAAGAACTATAGGTTGACTCAAATAAAAATGAGTATGCTGTTCTAAAATTATTTCTTTATTTATGCTGGTTCTAAATATTACACAGACTTCTAGTGCATGGCTAGACTGAACTAACTAAAAAGAAATTTTAAAAGTACAGAATTTTAGTTTTCTGCTAAGGTTAATTTGATGAATTATATGCAATGCAATATAAAGTCTTGAAGTAATGTAAAATTAATGTACAATCTAATATATCATTAATTCATGTCTGAAGTGAATTCTGAGGTGAAGTCTCGCATTTCGTCTGACCTGATTTGGTTTGATTAACTGTTGAAATTTAGTCATATAAACCATTACTTACATTCTGTGAAAGTGTGTAAGCGAGTGTGTATCCAGAGGTGTTTGAGTGAGTGTGTTATCTTAGATCTGAATCTCTAATACGAGAAGTCAGGCTAGGCATTTGTGAACACGCTCTTTGTGGCAGCCAAAATAAACGCACTAAAGTGTATGGTCTCTGCCCCGAGATTCAGGTTAAGAAACTCAAGGCTTAGTAAGTCTGTAATTTTTGCCATCTGTGCCAGGCATGTTATTCAGAGTCAAACACTAGAATTACTGTACAGTTCAAAACATGGTAGGCTAAAGTTACAATCAGCAACTCTTATGCACTCCATTTTATTCAATTGTAGGTGAGTTATTCGGGTATGATTAAACATGTGGGGATGGTTTAAATTAAGTACCAAACACTGTGCATATAGAAGCCAATGTTAGACTATGTTAGACCCAGAGGTGGAAAGAGTACTGAAAATTTGTACTCAAGTACAAGTACTGTTACATTGGTTAAAATATACTCAATTACAAGTAAAAGCACTGGTGTTAAAAATACTTGAGTAAAAGTACAAAGTACTCTTCTCAAAAACTACTCAGAGGATTAATTAATTTTTAACTGTGAAGAGTAGACCAGCACAGCTAAAAGGTCGTTCACATGCAGCAGATGCAGGCAGAGCTGTGTTCAGCTTAAGAGAGAGGTTCTTCCTCTGTACATGAAAAATTCCTCAGAGTATTAATTAATTTTTAACCGATGGATGTTTTACTGCGTCGTCAGTAGCAGGCATTCGATTCGATTCACCAATATAAAATATCTACGTTCAAAGCACATTTCTCAGATGAACAAGGTATAGAAAGGCACCATTTTGTAAATAAATGTAGATAGAAAAGCAGGAATTTTGTTTGTTAAAAACAATGACAAAATGTTTTTGAACATGCATAGAACAGTTTAAACTTTTTCCCACGCAATTGCAAACAACAGGCAAGGTCTTAAACCTCTTCTATTATTCCGCATTTTTTGTCACTTCACTTTCTGAACCTTTTGTTCGGTTCAGCAAGAGCTGGTTTTCTAAATTAACAGAGTCTATCCGGCTTCGTTTGGCTGTGAAGAGTAGACCAGCACAGCTAAAAGGTCGTTCACATGCAGCAGATGCAGGCAGAGCTGTGTTCAGCTTAAGAGAGAGGTTCTTCCTCTGTGCTACGAAAAATTCTCATAGAGTATTAACACTAATTTTTTAACTGATGGATGCTCTTACTGCGTCGTCATAGCAGGCATTCGATCTGATTCACCAATATAAAATATCTACGTTCAAAGCACATTTCTCAGATGAACAAGGTATAGAAAGGCAATTCATTTTGTAAATAAATGTAGATAGAAAGCAGGAATTTTGTTTGTTAAAACAATGACAAAAATGTTTTTTAACATGCATAGAACAGCTTAAACTTTTTCCCAATGCACTGCAAACAACAGGCAAGTGTCTTAAACTCTTCACATAATCGCATTTTGAAATACTACCTTTCTGAACCTTTGTTCAGGGTTCAGCAAGAGCTGGTTTTCTAAATTAACAGAGTCTATCCGGCTTCGTTTGGCTGTGAAGAGTAGACCAGCACAGCTAAAAGGTCGTTCACATGCAGCAGATGCAGGCAGAGCTGTGTTCAGCTTAAGATAGAGGTTCTTCCTCTGTACATGAAAAATTCCTACAGGTATGGCCACGGGCACTCGTCCTCCGTCTTTTCTCCATCATTTTCACAGTTGACAGTGTTGTCTTCTATCTGCATTTTGGCTTCTTTGTCTCCAAATCTTCAGTCTATAAATTAGTTTGTACTCCACTGTGTAGTACCTCCAGACACCTGTGCCTGCTGCTGCAGCGGAGTTTATTCTTTGCTTACGTCATAGATTAATTGGCGCGGTCACGATTGCACAGCCTTATTGGCTGCAAAGATGCAGATGAAAGGTTTGAATATTAATTCAAATTTGGGTGTACTCAGTAGCGACTTTTGATTTTATAAGTAGCGAAGTAGATTACATGGTGTAAATTGTACTCAAGTATGAGTAAAGTTACACACTTGAAAAACTACTCAAATGTACAAGTACCCAAAAAATCTCCTTAATTACAGTAACGTGAGTATTTGTAATTCGTTACTTCCACCCCTGGTTAGACCACAGTCTGTCATTATTATTCTGCGGAATAGCCCGACTGACAGGTATCCAAAGGTATTTTCTTATGCATCATACACAATTCCCTAGCAGAAGGTCCATCACTGTTTAACATTCTCAAATTTTTTTAATGATGTTGTGATAGTTCCAGAAAATAATATGCCAAGCACATTTCAGACATCAAAATCGTAAAATTATTGTTTTTAAAAACTTAAATCGGAAAAGCTACGATTTTGGCATCTCCACACCTTTATGCCTTTATTTGGTAATCAAGTTTGATTTACAGTGCAGTATTATTGTGTTATTACTATGACTGTGTTAACACCTGTAACAAGTACCCGTGTTTTGTTGATGTACTTTTTACTTTATTTATTGCACGCTTAATAGTAAATGTCCTTTCACATGATGTGCCACATGCTAAATAGTGAAGCTAAACTCATCTTTCTGTGCACCCTACACACACCACACCACACCACAATACATGCCATATGAAAATAAAACAACAAAAGTGTTTGGGGTGTAGGCTGATGCAAGATCAAATTTCTTCATACTGTGTTGTCATAACAAAGAGTGGGCTTCTTATTCTGGTAAGACATTAAATATGAGCTGTCACCATTACGGAGAAGCTGCCAGAAGCACCAAAGTAAAGGAACCACTTCAGACTGTACCATACGAAGATGACACCTGGTCACAAATTCTAAAAGTCAAGTGCAGGGATGAAGCTGGCCTTTAATACTCCAGATAGTTCTGTAGTGGTGAAGAAAGGGATTGTGCAGTGTGTTTTTGGCATAATCCCTAATGGGGGAACTTTTTTCTCGCTCTCATGAGCGACTTTGGCCATGCAACGGGAACAACGAGGCCCAGAGGCAACCATGTCCTCATCACTGACTCTGCTTAGTAACAGAAACCTGAGGGAGATGCAAGCTAACCTTTAAACAGGCCTTAGTGCTGCTGAAGTCTCTCTCTCTCATATACACACTCTCTCCCTGTCAGCTCAAAGAGCCCCTGGAGTCAAATGCATTGTCCTATAAGTGTAACAGCCCATCAATGTATAAAAGCTCACACATATATAACACAGAGAACAAGCAAAAGGAGTTAAATGCAGAGGGGCATGTGAGCGCTTCAGTTCATGCCAGCCTCAGAAAAAACACACAGACAAACACACACAGTCTTCGGCTCCTTTCTGAGCCTAGTTTTGGCAAGCAGAGGAAGCAGAGAGCTCTCCCCGCCTTTCTAGACTGATGACGATTATCATCCACACATGAGCCTCAGTGACCTGGAAGTGAAATTGCTATGGATGGCATATCATCCTCCTAGCTCTGGACAGCATCACCAACAGGTCTGTTCTGATTGGTCGGCCTCTGGGCACACTGCAAGCCTCGATGTAAGTGCTTTTAGAAATTCTCCTACACACAGACTCACACACACACACGCATAGCCTTAGAGAAGCATTGTACCACAACTCTGGAGCAATGCTTTGATTCGTTCCACTACAAGAGCCGTTTATTTCAGTGTTGTATTGCTCTGGTGCATTTAGATGGTGTTAGATAAAAGGTTTTTTGCTATCAACTGATAATCTTTAACAGTCCCTTAGAGCGATGTTTCTCAAACGCAGATTAAACCTAGTCCCGGACCAAATAAAGTAATTAAAAGGGAATCATTTTTAAGGTGAACTGTTTGTTTCAAAGTTTCAGACTTTAGTTTGAAATCCATACCACTAAATAAGAGCAAATTTCCCAAACAGTGGCTTTTTTCTTTTGCTAAGGTCATCACTGACTGATCCAGTGTGTCTTTTCTCATGTGAAATATGTAGATTTTTCTGTAGAATTAACTAGATATTTCTCTGAGAAATTTAAGTCGTAAAGATTCATCTGGTTCTTTAACTTTGCTGAGACATGTTACTAATATCAGGGTAGTATTTTATTTTATTACAGTCTTTAACTCAGACAGATGGATCAGTTCAAAGGGTCATGAAGGAAGCCTTGGTGTAATGTTTGCCTGGAGGTGTACTTGGGGTTAACATTGGGGTTAACACTGTGTGATGGTAAAGGATGTCAAACAACTTCTTCTCAGACCATTCATCATGACACATCCTGGGAGTGCAGAGAAGTTCTATTTCTGACTTTGAAACCAGATGTAACTTTTTTAGTTCAAGTAGTTTGGTGGATGTATGAACAATTCTACAAGGAACTGCGATTTAAAAGTATGTTTAAAAGTAGCACATTTCACTTTCTCTGTGCCTCTCTCTGATTTTTTGTCTTTTTTTGCTTTTACTGGTTCTTGTTTGGCCTTTGTCTGTGATGACTCCAACAATGGCTCTCACTGAAATAAATCACAAAGATGAAATACCTTCCCCCTGCTGGCCCTCCTGACTAATGATAGGGATTTTAGGTTCCGACCTCATGAATAATTAGTCTGGACAGCAGGCCTAGCGTGGGTCCCTTTCTTTTGTTTTCTTAGGGCCCAGGTGCATAATTGAGGAGATTAACAAAAGAAGATATCTGAGTGGGGGTGGTGGGATGGGGTTTGGTGATATGTATCTTTATACTATTTTTCTTTCTGCATGGCAACACACCAGTATATTGAGTTGCGTTCAACGATTTGTTTGTTTTGATTAGATAACCTGTGTTCATATCAGGCAATATACTTTAGAGCTGCACAATATATGATTTCACAGTCTAAACTGTCATGAGCGCCAGAGCAGTATTCACATTGCAGGAAATGCTGAAACTGACGCAGTTCTCAATTTCCATGAGTAATCTACAAAAGAAGTCTTTTTGATACAACATCAAAAATGGTTAAATATATAAAGGCTTGAATTAAAGTCTTCTCTCCACTTAAAAAATGTTTTTAATGCAGATGCCTTCCCTATCTCATACCCCTGTCAGTCATTCTAGAATTATTCATTCTTTCTAAATACAGGTATAGATACAAGTCATCTGTAGATTCCTGTATTTTTCTATCACAGTTAGAAAAAACCATTGAGGTGTGATCCTTTTCAAATAGCAAATATGTTTGAGTTTGTTTAAAGCTCTGTCAGGGTGAATATCGAATGGATATGAGTGACAGGAATCAAAATGGAGCCCTGTCTTATACCTCTTACTCTCCACACTGTCTGTGTTTTGACTGGGTCTAGACAAAGATAAACAAGTGGATTTGGTCGGATAGTTGGGACTGCAGTGGATTTGCCCGTAAACTTCTTGTTCAAGGGCCCGAGAGAGACCCTCCACCTTAAAAGCCCCCATCTAAAAGCATGTCCATAAAACATCACAGCATGGCCACTCAGTGGCACACAGACAGGGAACACCTGTGTTGATGGGGGTTGGTGGCAGGTGTTGTCATACCCCCAAGGAACATTATATGCTTGCACTCTTTCGTTTATCTACTCCCTCATAGCTCAACCCAACCCTCTTTTGTCTAAAAGTGTCTGGCCATATATTTTAGCACAAATTTAGCATTTTCCTGAACGCAAAACGAACTGTAATAAAAGTAGTAATAGACATCAATAGGAGGCAACCTCCACCAATTTGTCATGGACATAAATAGAGAAAAATCTTTCTCTATTGAAAGAAAAGCATGGATCTTTGAATATGCATGTACAGTAATTTACATATTTAAGTAGAGCTCTGAATAAAAGAGTGCGGTAAGCCTAGTAAAGTCGACAGTTATTCTGCCTCTTAGCAGTCTCTCTCTGCCCTACTTTCCCTTCTGAGTCGCTGTGCTTCTGGGTTTGACAGTACTTTTAATGTTTAATGCCCTTTGATTTTCACTGGAGACACATCAAGGCTCGATATGAGGCTTGTTGAAGAGATGCTCGGTGTGATGGAAAGGCAAACTGCAGCCTCCTCACAGAACACTCCAGAAAGAGATGGTCATAAGAATGGAAGTTCTCAGCATTTGAAAAAATCTAAGTTCTTTGCCAGTCGTGCTGTACCATCATTTCCCGTTTAGTCAGGTGGCTGTGATGTCTTGATTGTACTTTTTGCACCTAACCCTTACGTTCTTTTCATCTTATTCTTGAAATATATGCATAACTGTGAAGTCTTGCTAGATATTGTATGAAAGCCATGTCAACTTCTGATTTTTAAAATATTTTTCAAAAACAATTGAACACATGATGGTAATTACACCAACACACACGTTAACCATATGGCTGTATATGCATGTGTGGGAAGACACACTTCTGCAAGTTACCACAGGTTTTGGTGACTATTGCTTGGCTTTCCTTATCCATGCGTTTGGGATGTGGGATATGCATCCTCCAGGGCATGTTGATTCATGTTGGAATACACTGCTTGCCTGTGACTTTTGAATTAGGGGGTTCCTTTGAATTAGAGGGTGAGGAGCTCGTTGGTGGTCTGTGTGGAATTTTCTCCCATAAAGGTGGAGCTTACGGAACAATATATACCATATAAAGCAGCTTCTATATGATAACCATATTCGCACCATACAGTGGTATGCATTCATTTTAAAAAATGATTATTATAATTAAAGGGGCAGTCAAGGTCATTGGAATGGAATAGTTTGAATGGAAAGAAACACTCCAACATTGATGAAGTGTGTAAGGGCCCTTATACATATTATATTATATTATATTATATTATATTATATTATATTATATTATATTATATTATATTATATTATATTATAATATGTTACTATTATACACTCAATAGATAATATAATATAATATAATATAATAATCCTAAAACAACAGATAAAAGTATTATGCAGGTTAAAAAATAAATTTTTTAGACATGTATATCAAAGTTGTGAACCTTCACTGGTCTACGTTCAATTAGTTTACAGTTATAAGGTCAACAATTTGATTCGATACAATATCTCGATGCATCACAATCAATTTTTCTACATTACTTCACATTGCATGCAGATTGGGCAGCCATAGTTGCTACCAGGATGCTATTTTTAACCCAAATTTGAAAAATCTGCAATGTTATAATAAAATTCATGGGTTTCTGCTGCTGCTGTCCCAGAGCACTACCACATGAACCACACTAAAGGGGTGGTTGAAAACAGTTATAGTCGATTATGGTCTGCCGTTGTATCGATGCAGAAACGTCCACGTCTGCATCGCGATGCATCGATTATGTGGTTAATTTCAACACCACTAATATATATGCTATGGCTTATGCCTGGGCAGTTAACTAAATATGCTGGTTAAAATGTTAGTAAAACTTTGATGCATGAATGTTAACTTTAATGATACTGTGCCCATGTTCAGTCATGCCCTCTCACCACAGCAAAAAAAAGGGAATTTTTAAATGTATTTAAAATCTCCCATCAGCCAGCCCTAGTTTGTGAGATTCTTATGGGATTGTCTAGTTACATTGCATATGAATTTACAGACTGTTAATTAGAAACATTTCTCTGGCGCTTATTATTTGGGATAAAAAGTCCAGATTATCCCGTAATTTACTGCACACATTGCATGTTACGACCTGTTTTGTTAGCTTGATGTAATTTTGGCTTGCAGATAGTGTTAGTCGTCTTTGCTGTGTCAAGTCGCCGTCCTCCAAAGCCGGTATGGTGAAGTTACAGTGTTCAGTACTTATAGCATCCACCACATCTCATTCTTTATTCTTATTCCAAGGGCCTTTAGGCTTGGTGTGGATTATCTGAATGTAGCTCATGATGAAATATAGATGACTGGAGGCGATCTCATTTCATTGTCGTAGCTATTATTAAGCTCAAGAATCTGTGTTGTTTAGAGTAGTACTCCTACGATTTGCATCATTATCCTATTGTAGTGTTTTGTGGGTGGTCTCATTTTAGGGGTGAGAAGTCAAAGTCATGCAAGGTCATGATGTTTTCTTTGCATGGAAATTTCATCAGAATCTTGCTGCTTGTTTTTATGGGCACAGAAACATTGGTTATTTTTAAAAATAACACGACTTAGAAAGAAACAACCAAAATTTAAAGACTGTCTGTCCAGGAAATCAGTTTTAATTTTAGCTGGGTTCTCAAACAAAATCATTGCTCACAATGGCAAGCAAGCATGTTTTTCCAGGCTTACGTAGCACAATAAGCAGTTTAAAATCAACTAGTCCTAAATTTAGGAGTAAATAAAGTCTCCAAAGATCGAATAAATGTTGAGGATTTTAGTGGGTTTGTTTTACATCTGGCACAAAGCAAATGTGAACTCATTAAGCTCCTTCATCCACCACACCCCAGGCTCAGAAGTGGGGGGTGGACGCCGACTAATGTGGATGAGACTTCATATTGACCCTTCTTTGCCTCTGCCATGAAGATAACTTTAGTAAAAAAGCAGGTGCAGGTTGAAAAAAGAACCAAGCCTTGACTTTACGTCATAAGAATGCTTAGTTCTTGTTTTGAAAAACATATTACTCCGTCCCTAGCTGCGATTTTAGTGTTATTTGAGATGACAATGATGGCAAGCGCCCTTGTCCCCAGTCCTAGGTGGAGTGGGCCTTGAAGTTACTCAATTACATACCATAAGTCTTCCAGGGCTAGGTGTTAGCCACTGTGTTGTCAGACACCTCTTTTTTTAACGATGCAGTGTTGCCTTTCTGGAGGAAGGAGCAAGCGGGCTTTCCTTAATGAGAAGCTTTTTCTGTTTGTTTCTTGTTTTTATGTAGACGTGAAGGGGAGGTATGAATTTTGAGATATTTTGGTAGTCAGGTTGTCAGTTTGGATATGTATTATGATTCAACCTTTTTTGAACAACTGAAGGATTTCTAGCAAGTCATCAGTGTCTAGTCAGATATATCCAGAGTAAGAAATCAGGCCAAAGATTTAAGCAGCCATGTGGAAGAGCTGGCCACTGTTATCTAATAGACTTATGCAGATTTCTCTTCGTATTGATAAGCCTGCTGAAGAATCTCTCATCTGGAACCGACCCACCGGCAGGGAATTAGAGCCCAAAACAGCAGGCCAAAAGCATGTCCTTTAAATCAGCCTAAATAACAGAACTATTTAAAACAACTAAATCAGTTAAAATAGGGCTTTCTGCATTCATCTCAGCACTTAAAAATACCAAAAAGGTGCCCAGAATACAATGTTGAAGTTGGACTTTGATTATAAAGCTGTTCTTTGGGTTTATACTCTCAGCAAAGCTCAAGTTTGGTTGCACTGCATTATGTTATGTAATTACCTTATATTACTATAGTTATGCCAAACAATCCCTAACATGACCTTTCAGGATGGCTTGTGCTGTCCCGACTACCAGATAACAAGCTGGTCAGTTCATCAATTTCTGCTGTTCATTTTCTGACAATGTGAATAGTTGACAGGTTAAAATACATTGATTTACACAATTTATTATTTGTTTGGCAAGTATGGTTGTTTTACTTGAAATTAAACGGTGTAAAAAGATTATTATAAGTTTGAGTGTTTACAAAAATTGTTAGCTGGTCAAATGTTTTTAATGTTTGATTAGTTGGTTGTTTCAAAATAGACCAAGAAAAACATTAAATTTACTTTAAATATTTTTAATATGTGATTTAAAATACATTTAATATATTCTTTATGATTCAAATAAATGTAATATTTAAATGTTTTCTAGTTTACATTCAAAGCTTCCTAACATCAAATGTACTGAAACATTTATAGTTTAACAAGGAATCATTTTGCATTCTGAGTTTTCTGTTTTCGATATCTAAACCACTTTTTACTGATGATAGATTGCCTTCTTTTTACTATATTATTTCATTGTCTGTGGTTAACACTTTTACCTCCAAATTCACTTACATGATGGAGACTTTTCTAAATGATGTGACAGACTTTGCCACCAGCACGCACTGACTAAGCCAATTAGTCAGAGCCATAAGTGTAGGCAAACACCTGGAAACAGCATATTTTCTGGAGAATCACACGTCAGAAGAGCAGTATTTCTCTCTTTTTACGCTGTTGGTCTGTGCATCACATTCA
Source organism: Distichodus sexfasciatus (assembly GCA_032718565.1). Classification (NCBI taxonomy): domain Eukaryota; kingdom Metazoa; phylum Chordata; class Actinopteri; order Characiformes; family Distichodontidae; genus Distichodus; species Distichodus sexfasciatus. The sequence goes on from JAVGVS010000171.1 coordinate 858,846, forward strand.
CATTGTGAACACTGCCAGCATAACGGAAACTTCCCCTTGGGGCAGGTATAATGATATGTTTGACCAAAATTCAGTTTGGTAATGTTAAGGAATCACATAACAGAATGAGCATATTTTTCTGTCTTCTTTCCACATCACATCTAGATTAACTAAGCCATTTTAGGGGTAACTGTATGCCATTTATTTAACATCTCTTTTTTTGTCTCTGAAAAATAATTATCGAGATCATATCACTCTTGTTTAAGACTGCCAGTTTAAAAATTTGTCTTTTAGAAACAAAATGACAGCTGTGACGTCATGGGTTAGTCAAGGCAATTGTGTAAAATAATTTTCTCAATAATGAATTTTCAGCCATATACATATGTGTTTATGATGACTTACCTTGGGCCCTTTGTGTCCACAAAGCGTTTTTAGCACAGATTTGTGTCCCTTGACCTTTATACGGCATTTCCTTTCCTTTCATCATAGTGTTTGGAAATGTTGACAACAACAATAGTTTCAAGAAGGTTGCAGTACAAAAGAATTAGTGAGAGAACGTATGTGGTCTGAGGAAAGCACAAGTCAATGAATTATGCCATGATTTGGTGCAGTGTTTTGTTTTAATTCAATTCAATTCAAATTTATTTATCAGCTCTTAACAGCAGTCTGTTGTCACAAAGCACTTTACATATAACCGGCCTAAACCCCTGACAAACAAGCCTGAAATTTGACAGTGGCAAGGAAAACTCCCTCTAATAGGAAGAAACCTTGAGAGAACCAGACTCGGAGGACCCCATCCTCCTCCTGGGCGACCAGGTGCTGAACATTTAATGTACAACAAGCTTAATGGTTTATTGTATGAAAATTTCTTGAATTTTGGCAGAAGTAAGTGTTGAATTTGCTGTAAACTAAAATGGAGGACTACTGTAAACTGAGATTTTGAAAGTCCATCTCAATTTTAACAGAATTTGCTATATTTATTTTGGTTTTAAATGCTGAAAGAGCATTGGGTCAGAGAAGTTCAAACATTTTTGGAGGCAGGACTGAAAACCCTTTCACCTTCCTACAGTGATTTTCCTCCTCCAACTCACACAGTGAATACACAAATTGGGCTGTTTAATTAACTGTAAAGCAAAAGTAGTATAATAAAGAGGAAAATATGACTTAACTCTGTTTCTAGCAAATAAAAGGCTACCATACAAATCTTGTGATGTTTTATCTATGGTGTTGGCGTTGCGTTACAGGTTGATAAACTGAAAGTGATGTGTTTAAGAGGTTGTTTTAGAACACAGGTTTTCACATTTTGTTCTGCTAGCAAGCTAAAACTTTCCTCAGTGTATTGGCCGAGAAAATATTCGGGAATCTGCATTGTGAACGAGTAGAAGAGAAGCAAATCTCCCACAGCATTTTTCTCACGTGCCAGTGGAAAAGCAAAAAGTCTTTATTTTAAACACAGCTTATGCAGCCTTCCTCCTATTCCCAACTCCCTGAATGATAGGAAGGGTTAACTTGGAGGTAGATGCTCAGCGTTCTGTGGTTTGGCAGTCTTCCCAGACTGGGTATAGCCACGTTCCTCCGGCGGTGCGAGAGGTGGGTGTCATTACTTCTTAAGCCCCGCTCCCATTTCCTTTCTGCTGTATAACATACCGCTAAACCAAGGCCACAGACTGTACTCAGGCTATGGGCTAACATAAGTGCGGTGTGCTGCACCTGAAGGTCAGGTGGATTCTGGTAATTGTCTGTTCGAACTTGAACATATGCAACACTGATGGTGGTCAATAACTGGGAATATATATATATATATATATATATTCTCATATATATATATATATATATATATATATATATATATATATATATATATATATATATATATATATGCTTAGCAACTACACCATAAAACACCAACCCTGCAGTTTATTTACCATATTTTATTGATATTAGATTCCTGTTAACCACAGATCAAGAACTGTTTAGTAGTCTGACAAGAGGCGGTCTAATTTTGACCAGAAAACTGGAAAAAGCTTGTTTACATTCTTTCAGCGTCATTTCAGCTAATGATCACCTACAACAATCTCAGGTGCAATATGATCTCCTAACCACTAGGGATGCGGCGGGTCTCACACACACCACTAAAGATATTCTCACTTCCTATGTGCTGTTCGAGTCCAAATTTTGGAATATAGTAGATCATAAAAAGGGTTAACAGAGAGTATTTACAAGAGCAACTGGGAATTGAAAAAATTAATCATTACTGTAATGATAGAGTGACTGACAAGAAATGTCCTTCAATTCCAGTAAATCACCTTCACTACGTGACGTACAAGTAGACAAACCCATTGATCTTTCTTCCACGTACCTTTTCATCTTCAGCCTAGCAGTGATCTGGTAAAAGTCTATATTAAATTCATAATTAGATTAAAAAGGAAATTGACCTCAAACAAAGCTAGCTCTCCGCATGTTCTCCTTACTTAATATAGATCTGTCACACGCGCTCCGATCATGTGACCGGCACGAGGACCCGGAAGTAGTCGGCACGGTCTGAAGTATAAATAGTGTCTTTTTCTCGTGGCTCACCGCTCAGTCATTGAGTCAACCTGCCCCAACTCCGATTCATTTCGGCATCAACTGTGAGTACTCCAGTTATGTGGTTCATCTCTTTGATTGAGCGTGTGTTCATAGAATGCGGATTACGGTGAGAACCCTTACCCTACGTTTGTAGAGAGTTCTTAAATCACCGCATGGTTTACCTACCTCTTCGCGCTTTACTTCGTGTTTGGGTTAACCATCCACGCTACACAGGCTAATGGCTAACGGCTAGCCTTATGCCATATCCTAACCAGATCACTGACAAGATCGGAACCATTGATCTGTCTTAGGTTAATTTGTGAATTAATTCATAAACTACAACTTATCTGGAATGGATGAATAAGTTTTCTTTTTAACTGTCTACTGAAAACCGAGTTGAATCTTTACCCAGCCTTTATGTAGTCTGTGCTTCCACTTTTGAAGTTTGAATGGTTTTTCGACAACACATTCTAGATTGCCTTCAAAATTGCTGTTTGTGGCTCTTTTTTAACCCATTACCCTTTTTTTTTTATGACAGTCTAGACTTCCCTTGTAATATCTGTTTGCAGGCTCTTTCCCTTTTGCAAAGTGCATTGTGACAAGCAAAACAATAAATCAGACTGGTGACAGATTGGTGTCGGTATTACCCGATATCCAAATTTACAAAATCAATCTGTATCTCACATAATGAAATGGTTCTGTGCCATCCTCAATTCTGAAAAAAATTTGATCAAATAAATGTAATGATGGGCAGCACGGTGGCGCAGTGGTTAGCACTGTCACCTCCCAGCAAAAAGGTCCTGGATTCGATCCCCGTAGGGTTTGCATGTGCCATAGGTTGATTGGTTAATCTAAACTGGTACAAGTGTGATTGTAAGTGTATTTGTGTGAGAGTGTGTGCTTTGAGTTGTGTTGGTGCCCGCCCAAGGTTGCCCCCCACCTTGTGCCTGTATTCCCGGGATAGGCTCCACTCCCTGCGACACCTATAGGAACTAAGTGGTTCAGATAATGAATGAATAAATGAATGAATATAAGGATCAACTAAGTGTAAAAGTTAAAAGGTCTCAAGTTTACTCTTCAGATTCATTCCTAAAACTTAAAAAAAGTACCTCAACAACACTAGTTTAGACACTCGCACCATGCACTAGTCCGCAGAAAATAGTTTTCACTTTAGGTTCCACTTTCAGATTCTCTCACTATTCTATGGCTCTTTCTCTATCACAAACATCACATCCATATGTTACACACTCGTTTGGGCACCCAGACTGTGGATAATGTGTACAACATACACTACCAGTCAAAAGTTTGGACGCACCTTCCCATTCAATGTTTTTTCTTTATTTTCATTACTATGTACATTGTAGATTCTCACTAAAGGCATCAAAACTATGAATGAACTGTCTAAGGGCTATTTGACCCAGAAGAGTGATGGATTGCTGTGCCAGATGGCCTGGCCTCCACAGTCACCTGACCAAACCCAATCGAGATGGTTTGGGATGAGATGGTCCGCAGAGTGAAGGCAAAAGGGCCAACAAGTGCTTAGCATCTGTGGGAACTCCTTCAAGACTGTTGGAAAACCATTTCAGGTCACTACCTCATGAAGCTCATCGAGAGAATGCCAAGAGTGTGCAAAGCAGTGATCAAAGCAAAGGGTGGTTATTTTCAAGAATCTAAGATATAAAACATGTTTTGGGTTATTTCACACTTTTTGTTTGCTACATAATTCCATATGTGTTCATTCATAGTGCCTTCAGTGAGAATCTACAATGCAAATAGTCATGATAATAAAGAATAAAACATTGAATGGGAAGGTGTGTCCAAACTTTTGACTGGTAGTGTATGGTAGATGGGATTTGTTTTTTTTGTTGTTGTTTCAGAAGTGCACAGGTAACAATCCTAGAGACAGTAAGTGAAGTGAAAGGCAAGGACAGGTTTATTGTTGAGTTTGAAAAATGGCAGCAGACCTGCTTTGCGAGGGCTAATAGAATCATGATACCAGTGTGGTTAACTCAAAAATGTATGCAGTAAAATAAATTTTGAGATGTATTATGTTGTGATACATAATATATCTCAAAACATATCTCAAAATTATAGGAAATAACATATTACCCAACCACAGAAGCCACAGATAGTGTCGAATTCAGATACTGTATATGATGTTCGTTCATTCATTCATTCATTCATTTTCCGAACTGCATAATCACAACTGGAGTCGCGGGAACCGGAGTCTATCCCGGGAAATTAATGGGCGCAAGGTGGACAACTCTGGGCAGGCACCAACACACCGCTGGGCATACATAATCACACTGTCATTCACACCTTACGGGGCCAATGTAGAGTTGCCAATTAACCTATATTGCATGCTTTTGGAATGTGGGAGGAAACCGGAGCACTCATCGTGCCACCCTGATATGTGATGTTTTAAAACTGAATTTGAACACGTTTTCCACAAATTTCTCTGAACTAATCTGTGTCACTGCACCATGAGATAAACCAGCACTGCACGTTTAAAGTATGTGAACTCACACAGTTCTTTGGGGTCTGTTGTGTCCATGTGGAAAGTATACGTCATTACCCAGTAATTGTATAGCTGTGTAGGAATTAATGTTTCTCAAATTCTGTTCTTCAGCCTCATAGCCAAAAATTAATTTCAGTGACGGCAAGAAAAGCCACCATCATATGAGGAACAGCAGTGAGTGCTTGGCTGCAGAGGCGTGAGAGTGGGGCCTGTCACACGGCATGTCATCGAGGGAAAACAGAGACGAGAGACTTGGCTGTCTGAGCTGCAACAGAGGGAATAGCCATAATTAAGACATGAGAGAGCGTATTTGTGCATGTCTGCCTGTAATAGAGAGATACAGTGTGGGATTTTGTGGGTTTTTTTCTTTTTGAGGAAAGAAAGAAAGCAAAAAAGAAAAACCATGATGGTTTCTTGTAACTGTAAACACAGTACTGGGTTGCAGCCATATATCTTCTTAACTCAAAAGTCAAATGAAATTCTGTGTACATTTTTTTTTAACCTCAGGTTAACGCTTCTGCCCAAAGAGAAATTAAGCCTCTGGTTTCATTTGTGCTTGAAATATATATATCAGTGCTCCTCTCCATTTTCCCAAGCATTGCCTTAAGACAATCATCACTTGATCATGCATTTGAAGATGTATTTTTCTGTTTCATACTTGACACTGACAGCAAAAACACTACTGTTTACACTCCAAAAGATATGGTCAGATCCAGTCGCAAAACATCTTGGTGATAGTTGGCACTCTTATTGTACTTGTTTATTTGTGGTCTGATCTCATAGTTCAGCACTCAATAGTTGATTCAAGAAAATTTCTTTTGAGATGTAATGATCTCAGTTTAAATGCTATGTATAGGATATGCAGTCATTTGTATGAAATAAACCCTTGCGTTGTTCCCTTGAATTAATTAAGCAGAAAATATCAGCATCAAATACCTGACTTTGAGGCACACCTTAAATCGTGGAGGTCAATGACATTTTTATGGTTGATCTCTGGGAAAGTTTCACTTGTTCTGTTTTAGCCCTTAATAACAAACATATGCTTTGGAGGTTAGAAAGGCGGCCAGAAAAGCAACTCCATTATGTAACGGTTCTCCTTCAGCAGTTTGTTCTCAGTGGAGAAAGCAGTTTCACACAGGACCATGCCCATGTCCAAATACACACTTTACTGCATTTTGCGGAAAGGGGCAAAGCGGTCAGTCTTACTGGCTGAACTTTTTCTGGAGACTGTCGGATCAGTTTAAAAGGAGATGTTCTATTTAAGAAATGTAAAGCCATTTGACATTCTCTTTTTAGTTTTAGTTTTTAAGAAGTCTTAATGAGTAACTAGCATACAAAAAAGTCTCATTGTCTCATTGCAAAAATCAATTTCCACTTTTCCAGTTACCATTCCAGGAGAAGAGCAAGACATGAAGCCGGAACCAGGCTCAGTGTGGAATTAGGATTTGACCTTTGGACTGTGAAAATCCTACTTCACTCTTCCTAAGCAACCACAGGCTATTTAACAATATTGGTTCTTTGAATGCTTTGAAAAAAAAGGTTTTAAATTGTGTCTTTAAAGGTGCCAATTTGCTATTGTTGGCAGTGTGAGACAATCTGTGCTTTCCTAAAAGGCACAAAGCCGCCCAAGACAAAACAAATCCAAACACACAATGGAGTACAGCAGCAAAGAAAGTAAAGCACAACTAAATGCTGGATTCAAGTAAAGTCGTGTTCACAGAAAGCAGGTGTTACAAACCATAGGAATGACACCAGCATTTACAACACTTTAGCAAACTATAGAAAGCTTCAGTATTCCTGAGTGGTGGCTTAGGTTAAGGATCCTTTGTGTTGCAGAGAGGGTTTGTTCAATATAATTATGGTACAGCTTAAGTTTACTTATAAACCAATATTAAACACGTTCAGATTTACATATATGTAAGCATTTTTGGTATAACCAACCAAACATTCCAGGCAGAATTTTGCAGTTGATTAGCAAATACCATGTTTAGCTAACTATCAAGCATAAGCAATAATGTTAGCAAAGTCCATTTGAAGTAGTGAAAAAGCAATTGTAATAGTTACCATGTAGCTAATGTAAATGCTACACTTCCTACACAACTGACATACATTGAAAATATTAATTATGTATTAAGAGTTTTTCTAGCATTTAGAAAAATAGTACTTATGCACAACTTATGCAGCACAAAATGAAAGATGAGTCATTTGTGTTTTGCCTTAAAAGTGACAACTGTCCCAAGTGCCGATTGTGTTGGTGCTGAGTGGTTTACAATGTCGGAGTGATGATGATTTGATGAGAGTTTGCAACTGGAGTAGACATCACAAATTCTGACTGACGAGACTGAGAATAAGAACATGAAAGCTAAAGTTTCTCAAAAAAGCTAAGATGTGCCCCTCAAAAGTGCCCCAGTTCTAGACTTTTCTCAAGAGGCTAAAGGTGAATGAATTCTTATTAGATGATAAGCACGACTCTTCACTACAGATATAGGTCAGTTTTCATTATACAACTAAGACCTCTAATAAATAGTTGGGTGAAGATTTGTCAAGATATCAGCTGATGAATCAGGGCTAGTTTAGCACACACACTCAGAACAGTAGCACACACTCAGAGCATTGCTTGGCACTTATCTTAGGACTTAACTGTTACGACTTCAGTGCTGGGATACAAACAGCAAATTAAAGCAATTTCTGGGCCAGGCTGTGAGGAGGGCAGACTTCCCATCACCCCCTGCTGTCAGCATAGATACTTTCCCTGGCTAAGATTCTACTACTCTAGCCCACTATTACTCTGCTGTCTTTGTTGTTCCCACCCTAACGTCCTTTGGGCCTGGTGGTTCCAGTGAAGCGTTCTTGCATTCCCTTTGATGATTTGGGTCTTGAGAATATTCAAGATTGTTATACTGCCTAAAATATTGTAATAATAAAAAACATTACAATCTTTGATTTTTTTTCTTCCTTTTTTGCCTGGGAAATGCCAGCCCCTTTGATGATTTACGTCTTGAGATACTCTTAAATTATTACAGGGTTTGCATTTTGTTTAACTGTGGACTACAACTGGGCCTGATTTGGGAAACCAAATGCGGTCCTGGTCTTGGCAGTGTGTTTTAAGGGTCAGTTGAATCTGGTGGTAGGCTTTGGGATGGGTGAGTTGCTTTTCGGTGCAGTTTGGCGAGCGGGGTGATGTGCGGCGGGCCGACAGCATGGAGAGGCGCCGCGGGGCTGCAGGCTGCCGCAGCTGCTTCATTGGACATCACAGCGGCATCGCGGGATATGTGGCCTGACTGAGCCGCATAGGAAGCGACCAGGCAGAGGCAGGGAGAGATGGAAGGATGGAAAGAGGGTAGGGGGAGGAGAGAGAAAGAGAGAGATCCTTCAATGCTAAGATACATGAGGGACAAATGGCACAAAAAAATATTTCAGGTGTACATTTTTTGTCATTGTTAAAATGTTTATCCTTAATTTTTAGTTTTTTTGTGCAAGCTTTCACATACTTTTAGCCCTCTTGAAAACATGAACAACGTAAACTCAAACGTAAAGTAAGAAAAAATTATATCAGTTCAAATGGCCTCAAAATGCATCAGAGTGAATTTGTGATATGAATTTGATACAGCGAGAGTCATTGTAATCCCTATGATTTTATTGCAACAGGGGCTATAGAAGTTGACAGTAACAAATCTATGTGCGCCGTGTGATCAGCTAATTGAAGGCAACTATTTTTGCTCAGTTGAATAATTACAGTCATGCCAAACTGCAATTAACTTGCCTTGTAATTTCCATTGGGCCCACCTCACCATTCCTTCGAACGCCCTCCCCTCGGCGGAACGCAAATGCGCGCAAGGGTGATTCTCTGCAGCGTGGGGCGGCATGTTTTGGATGTGGGACGGGCTTGAAGCACGTTTCTCTAGCCGAGCATGAAACGCGGGTCAGCCATATGGTTTTAATAGATCCTGAGAACCGTGATCCTGGGAAGGAGATAAGGTCATTATATTTATATCTGTCCACTGCACCATCTGCTGTTTGCTTTGCCTGTCAGGATGGCCTAGTGTACTGCGCTTAAAGCCCACTGTGGCAGAGTGCTTTATTAGAAAAGAGTAGTGGTTGTCTCTTTCATCTCTCTCTCTTCTTTCATTATTTATAATCTCTTTTCCTAATCTTTCTTTGCTTCTGCTTCTTTTGGTCTCTCTCCTCCCCTTTTTACTTTTTTACCAGCTCAAAGTGTTTATTTCTTGTTTTAAAAAAAATAATTAAAGCTGGCAAGCATTCATTGATCTGTAAAATTGCAACTGTGGTATAAGGCGTGTTTGCATTGTACCTTTTTTTAACGTGGTTGTGTGTTAAAACGAACTCAGTCACATTCCTGGACCTCTCGCATGAGCATCCTTTTGTCCTGCATAGGTGTTCTTGAAAATAATTACTCAGTCTTTGAAGTAGTGCTATTCCAGTTCTCTGATCCCATAACAGCAAGTAGTAGACCTGAGTGAGGGAGCCTTAAAGTTTCCAATTTCACATTAATATTTTCATATGGCTGCAGGTAGATGAAAGTGTTTTGTGTCTTTTAAGGCCAGTGGAAATAAGAATTGAGAAGAGGCTCACGGTATTTTAACTTTAGAGAGTATTCACCGAATTCGTGATGGAAATTAGACTAATTTTGAAACTGCTTTCTGTAGTTTTTCCTTCACACTTTGACATTTTCTACCTTTTCTGGGTCATATTACTGGTACGCCTTTATCTGAGGGTTATGTGAGTTCTGTGTCCCAGAAACGGAGGCCATATGGTCACTGAAATGCTTGGTCTGTTAAGCTGTGGTTTTGCAGTGCTTGAGCATCCGAGAAGCATTCAGAAGCTTCAGAACAAGGTTTGGGAGAGCCTCAGAGAACTCTCATCTCTCTCTGTTTGCTGGAGTCCACTTGCCCTCATGAGCTTTTGCACTCACCCTGGTGCTAAGCCCGTTAGTGGCCCCTGCGCGGGGTGACCATCTCCACCGCTAATCTGCAGATTAGACAGAGGTGATTGAGTTTTCCAATCAGATTATGTCCTTAGTGCATAAGGCGCAGGATTGGTCCATGTCACAAGCTAATTATCCGCGGCTCATGTGAGCAGGCTTTGATATGAGCTGGGGAATTGCCGCGTGCTGTGTAGCCATTAGGGTCAGGCATGACACTGATAGCGCTGACCGCATCACTGCCCGTTTTGACAGGCAAATTAATTGTGCGTATACAGTATATATCAATTGTCAACCTAGTCACAGCCACTGGCGTATAGAACTTGACTAGTTTTATTCCTTAGTGTGCTTACTGCCAGTTGGAAGCGTAACGTTTAGGACATTCACAATGTGATCGAAAGGTGGCTGCTACCCACTGCTTAATCAAAGATGGGTCAAATACAGAGGTCACATTTCGTTGTTGTGCACTGTGGTGTTCACATTGACAAATAATCACCAAGTTTCACTTTCTTTGAGTAACATTTGAGTTTTCTTCACATACCTCACCTACATTGCCAGAATTTTTTTTTTCCTGTGAAGACATAAGGGGTGCTATTGCCACCTGCAGGCTTTTATGTAAGGGGCTTTTATGTAAAGCTTGAATTTGTACAGCGTGTTGCAGTTCATGAGTGGTGATTTATGGAAGTCTCGTCCTCATTATTTTTGGGAATTAAAGGGATCTGAGAATTACCATTATATTTTGAAAACAAGCACTTCCCTTTAAGACTTTGAGTCAGTTATTTCTTGGGATGGCTAACCTTAATAAAATGCTTTTAATACTTAGGTACTGTAAATATCAGATTCATTCAGCCTTGTAGTATTATAACGGGTGAAAACTTTTTATAACGGGTGAAAACTTTTAATGGAGTCATTTTCTTTATAAAGTATGGAGTGTACAGTATGTTTCTGTATACACTCTAAACTGTTGACAGATAGATGAGATGCCTTAAAAGTGAACCATGTCAGTGGCACATTTGCAAATCCAACTGGACCGCAACAGAGATTTCCTGCTCAGAACAATGTACAAGGAATCAACTGTCAGTGAAGCTAAACAGCATTATTAAATGGAAGGACAGGAATATTGGTAATAATTCATATAACAAGGATAAAAAATGACTTCTCCATTTGTTTCATTTTATTGTCTGTGGCAGACCACTTAAGTGATGAGCACCTTTCTTGATGAGCTGTTCAGCTCCAGTGAACCCTAAGCTGTTAATTGTGCGATTCTTTTTTTTTTTCTCAGACATTCATCTATCATTAGCCTCCATCGTCTGTCTCCATCTTTTTCTTGACCTCTTGTGGGGTCTGACACTGTGGCCTTTGTGAGACTGTTTTTGTCTGTGGAGAGTCCTGGGGCCCCTACACATGGCAGGCGTGCTCTAAGAGAGCATAGCTGGCTGGGGAGGCGAGACCAGGAGACACTAACACTAAGGGCTGACCAATGACAAAAAAAGAGGAGGAGGGAAGAAACAGCTCCATTTGGGTGTTTAGAAAGCACACACCCCCAACACACACAATTAAAGCGTTTTCAGTCCTCAAGCAGCATCTGGTTTCTGCCCTTTCACAGAGTCACCATGATAATAGGCATCACTAATTAACTAATCGGCCACAACCTGGCTGATCTTTCCAGCTAGTCATCTGCTCCACTCCCCTTTTACTCGCCCTGACGTGATCTGCTGTTATCCTTTCTTGTGCTTGTATAAGTAATAACCAGAAAAAGTGTTTCCAAATAAAACTCTAATGCCTTATTTGGTGTGATAATGGGCAGTGAGCTGCCACTTTTCAATCAGAACATTGTAATGCTGTTATGATGTCAGGTCTGGTGACGATGGTTTATCCTTCGCGAGGGTGGACTTGTGCCAGGATTTTTTTATTGATTCCAGAATTCTGTAGATTAACTAACTAAGTAACTAAAATATGAATATAAGATTGTGTGTACGCATACAGGTTGAGCATGGGGAAATACCAGTTCTCAATGGTGAAAGATTAATAGATGACAGAACAATCATCTTTAGAGGATCCTGTTTCTGTAGGAAAAATGTGTACATTCACTGTTGGACAGAGCAGCAGTGTTCCATCTCTGCCCTTTCTGACCTTAAACTGCTTTGCAGTGACCTTCACTGTCATCTCTCTCGCTCCCCAACGACATCTCTCTCATCTGTGTAACTGTCTTTCTGTCATTTCCAGCCTCTCTCTATCTCTCTATCTGTCTCTATGTCTCTGTTCTTGTCTCTCATTGGGTCCTTGCATTTGTCTAGTTATGCACTTGCCAAATTTCCACGTCTAAGCCAGATGCCTTTTAACATTACATAGCATTTTACATTAAACATCCAAATTAAAAGTGCATCAATCTGGCATCAATGTAGTTGTTTTGCATTTTAAAGTGTACCTTAAAGTTTGCTTTATTGATGCTTGAAGGTTTGGGAGATGTTTCTCGGCTTCAGTCAGTTGCTACTGGGCTGGTCTTGTAGAAAAAAAACCTGATTTTTTAATTATTTAATTCAGTATTTAACACAAACTAGTAACAAGCAACAAAATAGTAAACTAGAAGTAAATATTCTAGTAGGAACCAAAACAAAAATAAGACACTGCTTGCAATGTCACTTGCTTCCAAATACACCACCCCAATCTGCTGGAAGGGGATTATGCAGTACATGCAATCCCTGCCTGCTTTTTTAATCTGTGTTTATATCCGTGGGCTTCTCAAACATTTGTAGGCGCCCAGTGAAATCCCAGCCAGATTATCTGCATACCCGCCTTGACCAATGCCTGCTTCTGGAACAGCTCACCACCTATTGGACTTTTTATTTCCATTCTCAGACATGTTAAGATGCTTGATGGGCAACATCTGTGACTTCTGCTTTTTATTTTTTTATTTCATACAAATAGTTTAGTGAAAGAATACTTTGAAATTCAGTTGAATTCCATTGTAATGCCATTTGGATAACTTCTCTAAGTTGCAGTCCTCCAGTGATTAAAACCACCAAAAACAGTTTAATTCTTATCAAACACAGCATCTTTGCAATTGCTGATGGGTCAGTGGAGCTTTTGTTCCAAATTAAAAACAAAACTGATTTGAGGTTGGTCTAATTGAGTTGGTCTAAAACAGATTTGGTGGTGGTCTAGTGGTTAGGATACTTGCCTCTGGACCAACAGGTCATGAGTTTGAATCCTACCTCCAGCTCTACCATCATTAGGTCCCTGAGCAAGACATTTAAGCCCGCATTGCTTCAGGGAGACTCCCTGTGAAAAGTAAAATGTTAGTTGTTCTGGATAAGAGCATCTGATAAATGTCATAAATTTAAATGTCTGCATCAAATTACACCATGCGTTACATATAGAATCACTGTGGGCAATTTTGAGTCTAATTTGCCATATTTTTAACTCTAAACCCTGCAGCAATTTATACAACATGTTTGGTTTTGGTTCTGACCCGTATGTATTATGCAGTAGATTACATTAAATTTGAATTGAAAAGTCAGGACAAGGAGGATTGATGAGTATTGTGTCAGCAAGAAATGCTAGAACCTGTTTATACAGAAGACTCTGGAACAATACATGAAAACATTCTGGTTTGCATATTCTGGCCGTTTTGTTTTACTTACTTTCTTGCACACACTACCTCTCTCACTCTCTCACTCTCTTCTCTCTCACACTGGCATACTCACTCACACTGTCCCTCACTCTCTCCTGTAGTATTTATGGCTGTGGTTTCTGCACGAACAGGATGTTTTAGGGAATAAGGAGAAGAAAAATCTCCTCCCCCTGCCGGACATGCAGATTTATAACAGACACACTCCACATGACTGTGTGTCAGCATCTGAATGTACTGGCCTGAATCTTCACTGTATCATTCTTTAATGGGTAATGGTGAAAATCGCCACAGCTCTGACTTTGCTCATACCAGTGGGGGGCAAAGAACCAATAACCTCTGCCCAGTGAGCTGTCTGACTGAACATACTTTTGAGGCAGACGGGTCCTAACTTCAAAGCAGGGTGCATAGTTCTGATGAGTGCACTATGCAGTCCTTTGCTTGCACACAGAGTGATAATATTGCCGCCTATCTTCTTAGCCCTCCTCAGCCAACAGAGGACTGGCTCCATTCCGGATTGTCTATTTTTGAGGGGTTCCTCAAGTGTTCCGTGTTGCCTCAAAATGAAAACAGATTCAGGATCAAAAAATAGTTGATATTGAGGACCAAGCAATAGTTGGGGACCAAATGTTCTATTCATGTAACTTGATATGATATAGTATCGTACTATTTCGTACTATTTTCATCTAAGAATCCCAGGACTGGTAAAGGTATTACTGAGGTATTCATGAGATATCTACCGTACCTAAGCACTGCTCCCCGAGGGCTACCCATGTTAACTGCACACTGCTCCTTCATGGATGGGTCAAATGCAGAGGTCACATTTCGTTATGGTGCACTGTGTTCTGATAATGACAAATAATCACTCACTTTCAAAATAGTACTTTGGGTAATACCTATGAATGTGTGATGCAGCGGTCTTGGTGGTCTGGTGACATAATTTATAGGATAAAAGAGAGAAACAGACTATTGCGAAGACCACAAACAGCTAAAGAGCTGTACTGGTTTTTGGCTCCATCTTTTGGCTCCTACTCTGTATGATTGATTCTATAACAGAAGTGGATCCTTGATCATACCTATATTTATATATTTATATTTATGGCATTTATCAGACGCTCTTTTCCAGAGCAACTTCCATTTCTTAATTTCAGAGACAGTTTCCTTGAGCACAATTTGGGAGTAAGGGTCTTGCTCAAGGAACCCAATGATGGTAGTTCTGGAGGTAAGTTTCGAACCCATGACCTCTTGGTCCAGAGGCGATTATCCTTACTACTATACCACCATCACCCCGCTTAATAAAAAAGTCACCAGAAATGCAAAATGTTTTTATAGTATTGTTGACAAATAGTTATTAAAGTATATTGTATACAAAACTATCCAGAAAGTTATTGTTATGGTCTAATAACAAACTGCCATAAATGTTGACCAGCTTGCTATCTATCATCCTGGTGCCACTGCTACAGAAGCGTAACCGGGCCTGTGTTCTCTACATTGCAATTTCCAGGTCATTTTTCTGGCTGCCATTTTTCTGGTTGATGAAAAATTGTGCAGGGAATACAGTTTTGAATACAATACACCTTGCTGTGGCTGTACCCCAGCAAAACCTCACACATGATGCACTGTGGCCACTCATGACGGAGACCCACATGAAAGACATGGACTGGAATACCAGAGAGTCCGGATCCGGACTGGACATATGTGGGCGTGCTGTTAAAGCCTTGTTGGACAGCAGGGATGCCTGGCAGGCAATTTGGTTGGAAATCCTTCCAAAATATGTGTCGGTCAGGAGGAAGCGTTTATCACATGGTGGATTAAACATGTGAACAATCGCTCACTGTGAAAAAAAAGCTGCTGTGAGATTTTAAAGAATGAATTGCTTTTAGTATATTTAAGGCATCTTCCCACCTACCTTCTGCAAATGGGTGCCAATATTATTTAGCACAGTATCTGATAATTAATAACAGCTTTTTTCGTATGCTATATCACGCTCTGTAAGACCCTACATTTCTGCCATCTGCCATATTAATTTAATTTTCTTGGGAATCTCCATGGCGAATCCCGTTCTTTTCCTTGTTCGTTCACTTTTATAACTACCAGCAAAAATATGTACCTTAATAAAGTCAGCAAAGCAACTCGTACTTCTGCGAGTAGTAGCTTCTGTGCAAAGAATGAGTTGAATTTTTCTAATACAGACAGCACCAGATACAGTTAATGCTCTTTATGCCCTCTCTCACTATCAAAGTAGCCTGGTTAGTAAACTGGAAGTGTAGGCCTTTAAAATTTTTTGTCCAGGGAGAGAGAGAAAGAGCACTTATTAAATAACAGATTATAAATAAATCTTGATCGACAGCAGGTTCGGATGACTAAATTACTGCAGAGGAGGATTCGTGCAACACTACACATAAAAGCTAAGGAGCTGTTTGTGCAATTATATATTTATCAGCATTTAAAAACGAGTGATTCAGTAAGTGTCCTTGTTGTTATTGAAATGACACATGATTCAGGCCGGATTTAACCACACAAATTTATGACGAACGAAAGCCTGTTATTACAATTATTACAAATATAGTTTTATTCAGGCCACTTCAGTTTTACTGTTATACTCTTGTTGAGATAAGCTCATTAAATGGATTACATTTTTTTAAAAGCTATAGAAGTTGATAGCGTAATGTTAGGGTGTTCGCACCGTGATCAGAAGGCCGCAGGTTTGAATCCAGGGCCGGTAAAGTTACCATTAAGGTACTCATGAGCAAGGTACTGTCCCCAAGCACTGCTCCTCGAGCTCCTTCATGGATGGGTCAAATGCAGAGGTCACATTTCGCTGTTGTGCACTGTGTGCTGTGCTGTGGTGTGTTCACAATGACAAATAATCACTCACTCACTTAATATAAATACAATTGTCAGTTAGGGCTGTGCATTTACATCGTGAAGAAGCTCATTTATGCGCTTTTACGCATTTTGGTTGCACAGAATAAACAGAACCAGTGCTGTTTTACTTCTGAAACAAGTTGACCGCTTCCATCTCCAGTTAATGTCTCTGAAATAGTGTGGATATTCACCTCTGTCTCTACAAAACACACGTGCTGGATGGACAGGGGAGTTATCTGTGTGTGTTGAGAGGGCAGAGAAGTGAAGTACACACTGTCTGTTTAACATTAACGTGAAGATTTATAGTCAATATTCACAATGTTGTCATTTACTACATCGCAGGTGGAACAAGCCGAGAAATATCAAGTATGTTCAATCCCCTTTTGTCAGTATGTCTGTAGAAAGTTGTGGTTTTGTCAATTTTTCGTACTTCTTTCTTTTGGGGGTGGTGTTGGCTTTGTGGTAGGATACAAGCTTACGGACTGAGAGCTTATAGGTTTAAATTCAGCTCTATCCTTCTGCCAGAACTATTGAGGCCTTGAACAAGACCCTTAACCCTAAGTAGCTCCGCATGTCCATATTGATATTTACACATGGATAGTAAGGATGTCCACAAGCATCAACATTTTCTCTGTTCTGTGAAATGCACCAATGCTAGATCACATGATTCAGGTTCAGTCATTTTTAGATGTCAAATCCATTGTTTTACCATAAAAAGTATCAGTAATTTTGTATGTCTGCTATGCTGTTGTGTGTCATAGAGTGATACCTACCTCAAAGGTATTACAACGTTTTCTGTGCACATCCCTAATTAGCGGTACAGTGACTGGCACTCTGGTGATGTTGTTGCATTATTAAGACACAAGAGACACTGTTGAGTAGCCCAACATGGCAAGCAGCTAGAATATGTAGGTCACTGTGCAATGGCAGTGGCAGCTCAGGGAGGTAAAACACACACTTACAGACACACACACACACACACACACATGCAAGCGCTTCATGGAGTGTTTGTATTGGCTGGCAGCCCTTGGTGTGACACGCACAGGCTTCCCCTGCACAGATCTGCTGAAAGGGAAATATGTCCCTCTGGGACACCATAGGAAGATCCATCATGGAATAAACACTGCTAGCCACTGACAACGGTTGTAGCACTCGTAGAACAACTGACCACGTGTGAGTTCTTAATAACGTCATGTTGGTGCAGAAAGGACGCGTGAAAGTGTTGTGTCTTTTAAGGTCACACATGGTTTCTGTGTGACACACAGACACACTCAGAACTTGTTTTTGAGTAAGTCTCCAAGGCCTCATTACCTTAATGTACATTTCTTTAGTTTTTAGGTTTTTATTTTGTATTTTTTGTATCTTACTATAATGTTATGCATGATGCTTTAGCAATTAGCTGCATGCAGTAATGCCTTGAGTCATAGACTTCGAATTTAACAGTATTTGGATGGTTTTAGTAGTAATCAAAGACCTTTAAAACCTTGCCAATATACAGCTAAAAATATAAAGATATGAATGGAATCCACAAATATTAGTGTGTAAGGTGGTGTGCGCTTGTGTGTGCAAGCTCCTCTCATTCGTATCTTTGTCAGTGATGGTAGATGTTTCCTGCTTGCTCGTGACCTACATTCTGCACGAGGCTCTGGCTGGCAGCACAGAACCGCCTCGCATCGCCACAACGCCGCCAGTGCTGCCACTCTATTGGCTGCCAGCACCAGCACGCTCCACTACAGTTTAGCAAAAAGCTTCAGAAAACGTGTGCGTCTGTGTGTGTGCAAGACAGACTCCCAGCAGATTTTTAGGATCCCTTTTTTAGAAATAAATAAAATGACAACGGGCCCAATCCCTAACGTTGCCACACATTGCGTAGTGCCACGTGAGATGCACTCATCTTTGAGCTGTTACCGTAGCAACCTCAGAATACAGGAGGGATGAATGGATGTCTGCTTGGCTGACAAGGATGATGTGGAACCGACGTTATGCTCAAACCGTGCATCCGCTAATGCTAACAGCCGCGGATTGCTGAAATAATTTTACCTGCTCTAGCGCTAATCCTTAAGGTTTTCATGGCAGAAACTTTGATCATGTGACTTTTCATCTCCTACAAACAGAAGATACACAAAAACCTTGTGAATTATTATTCTTGTTTAAATGCTTTTATTTTGCCTCTATTTTGTCTGTGTTTTCATTATTTTGCTGTGTTGTACCATCATCATTACCCAGAGGAGGATGAGACA
Organism: Distichodus sexfasciatus; assembly: GCA_032718565.1. NCBI lineage: Eukaryota > Metazoa > Chordata > Actinopteri > Characiformes > Distichodontidae > Distichodus > Distichodus sexfasciatus. The sequence goes on from JAVGVS010000171.1 coordinate 877,592, forward strand.
CACTCATGTTCTAATTCCTTATCAATACTAACTTTCAACTTTCTGTTGGACTTGCCACTGCTTTCCTAGTTTTTTGGGGGGTTTGATGAATGGATTGGATTTTTATATTATATACTGTATATATGTAATTTTCTTTTAAATGACTTGCATCCTTAGGAGTGAACCGGGTATTTAGGTATTTAGGTATTTAGGTGACATATAAATCCTATCGAGGGCAGCATGGTAGCTCTACTGCCACACAGCGAGAAGGTCCTGGGTCCGATCCCCAGGTCTTTCTGTGAGGAGTTTGCATGCTCTCCCCATGTTTGCGTGGGTTTCCTCCGGGTGCTCTGGTTTCCTCTGGGTGCAAAAGCATAGACTGTAGGTTAATTGGCAACTCTAAATTGGCCCCATAAGGTTTGAGTGTGAGTGTTTGTGCCCTGTGGTGTGTTGGCGCCTACCCAGGGTTGGTCCCCTCCTAGCACCCGTAAGTTCCCGGGGTAGGCTCCGGTCCCACCGCGACCCCGGTTGGGATTATGTGGTTCGGATAATGAATTAATGAAAAATAGAATCCTGAAGAATCATGAGTCTTTTAAAGGACCAAAATCTCAGTAAATCCATGGGCATCATGACTGAGGCCAATGGATTTTCTGTCTTCCGGCCTTCTTTTCTAAGCGTTGTTCACCCCACATAGCCCCCTCTCTCAGTCCGTTTCAATCACCCTTCATACACCTCATTTTGAGCCATTTCGGATGGGAGCCTGCAGTAGAATGATAAATGTAAAACAAAGATTGTAAGACAACACTTATGTTTTGATCCAGCTGCAAGGCTGCTTTCATATTTTACTTACATTTCCTCTTTCTTCTTTTCTGCCTTTCACGCATATGCCCCTTGTCAACTCCACACTGATGAATTCCACACATTTGTTTTGCTGTTGTTGTTGTTGTTGTTGTGTAGGTAAGTAATCTCCATTTGGTCCCATGTACTGTCATTTTAAACTGTTACCTAGAATGTCACGGTACAGAGTTCTTGTCCAGTGGTGAAATATTGCGATGTCCTGGCTTTTACTGCCACAATCCCGAAACAAGTTGTATTATATCTTATTATCTCTTCCCATAGCATTTTTTGACTAATAATTGATTTGTGCAAGCAGTGCTGATTTTTTAGTTTTATTACCTAATGTCTTTACCCGCAAGTTGGGTTCTTATTGTGTGGATTTATTGCTATAATGCAAGTCATTATGAGAATTGGTTTTGGACATGAACAAAAATAAATTATTGGATTTTTTAATAGGTTTTTATGATTGTGGGGTTAAGATTAATGAATGTAGATGTTTATTTCTGGATATTTGTTCTAAACTAATTTTAATCATTTTTCATTTTAAATATGCGTGAATGAGGTGGCATTAGTGTGGTTTCTGTGTTGTGTTATAACAGGCGATGTGTGAATGTGTGGGTTATATAGCTAATCAGTTATGATCCTTAGTTCCAGTTGACCTCAATAAAACACGCAGACACACATTTGTGAGATTACACACAGACATACACACACTTAGACACACTCACACACTGCGGCAGGCACGTGCATCGAGCAGTGTGCCTTCTGCAAATGAAGCAGGATGAGCTGCTGCTGCATTCAAGCACACACACACACACACACACACACAGCAGGGTGCTTTGCTCCCAGCATATGTGCTGGTTTCCATGGAGACAGAGAGTTAAAAATAACATGGGCGACGGCTTTCTTGTACCATTAGCCAACAAGCCTGACACGAAATGTCACATACACACATACATGTACATACATACAGACACACACACTAGCACACAAAAACACACATACACACATACAAGCACACACATACACATACACACACTTCCTGATGAGACAGTGCTGATGTTTTGAATTGTGATAATGGCCATATTAACATGGAGAGGATCTCATAATACACGTCTTATCTTTTCATTGTCTCACACACACATTATGTTTAAACACAGTGTCCCACCAGCAAACACACACTAATTCCCTGTCTATTTCTTTCTGTGCCTTAACTCAGTTTCCTCACATACTCTCCCTTCCTATCTCTTCTTCTCTCTGTCTATCACACTCACACACAGGGAAGATTTCAGTCCGCCCCATGGGTTCCGCAATGCTGCTGCATGATGAGGCTGCACCCCACCCCGCTGCAGTGGCTTGCTTACACATGCGCGCACACACACACACACGCACACACCTTAGTTGGCCTCAGTATGTAGGAAATCTACCTTTTTACTTCCTTTCTCAATTTAGCAAAATCGGCCACACTTCAGCTCCCCCAGTTTGATATGTTCAGTAGAGTACACTACAGTACTTTTCCAAGCATGGTTGCATTATTGTAGCTATTGATCTTATTATAGCATTCAGACTAGAGGTCAATCGGTTTTCAGGGTTGATATCAATACCAATTATTGCTAGTTAACATGTCTGATAACCATTATTTAGAACCAATATGCAAAAAAAAGAAAATATCTGTCAAAGTTTGGCAATTTTACAAACACCAAGTTCATAGTAAACTCTCCTCTCTCTGCCTCTCCTTCTCGCAGCGTCACGCTACAGCCATTCAGCGTTGATTGGCTACTACTCATATGTGACAGTAAATCAGAGACTGTTGTGGGCGGGATATCAAATGAAGCAGCAAGTCGAGAGCAAATGGCACAGAGAGAAGAGACAGCAGTGGAGCCACAGTAGTATCGGTGATGGTCAAAATTAAAGACTGATACCGATAATCAGCAAAATGCCTAATATCGCCCCCCGATAAATGGCCCAGGCGATAATCGGTTGACCCTTAGTTCAGTCTCTGGATTTTTCATTTGGGATAAAGACTTAGCTTCATGGTAGAAACATCACTGGTTGCATTAGAGATTGCACCATTGCGATAGTACAGCTGGATTGATATAGTGTTTTTAAGTGGGACAGTTGGTAGCATAACAGTTAGGAAGTTGTCTCCGAGATCAGAATGTTGCCGAATCAAGTAAAGGTACCAGTAAAGGTAGCACTGCGGTACTCATGAGCAAGGTACTGTCACCAAGCACTGCTGCCAAAAAAAAAGCTGCCCAGTGCTCCTTCACGAATGGGTCAAATGCAGAGGTCACATTTCATTGTGTGTGCCGTGGTGTGTTCATAATGACAAATAATAATTCACTTCACTGTATAAGACCTGTATTTATTTCAATATGTCACATTTTAGACAGCAATAATGACCTTTTTCCCTGAAACACATAACAAAAGATACATTGAACTTTGCACAACAGTATTCATGACATGGCTGAAGGATTCATCTTCCATCTCTGCCATTTTGAATGTTCATTTATGGGCCATTATTAATATAAATGCTGTCATTTATTAGCCATTTTTAACTAATGGATATTTACCAGCAATTAACTGGCCAGTGTTTTGTTAATAGTATTAGCACTTGGATTTACTATCCAGCGCCCTGATATCTAGTAGTAATGTTGAGCCAATATTGGTGGAAAATACTGTAATACATATATGTTGAAGAAACTCATACACTTTTCCATTTTTACTTTAGTTTAGTTAGTTTCATTCATTCGTTATCTGAACCACTTAATCCCGGTCAGGGTTGCGGGGACAGGAGCATATCCTGGGACTACGGGTGCGAGGCAGGGACCAACCCTGGGCATATTTCAGGGCACACACACTCACACAAACACACTCACATTCACACCTCGGGCGCCAATTTAGAGTAACCAATCAATCTACAGCGCCTGAGCACCCGGATCGAACCCACAACCTTCTTGCTGTGAGGCAACAGGGGCAACCACCACACCAACATGCCGCCCATTTCTAAATGTATACATATTATCTATTTATATTATCTAATTTTTATTCTGATTCTTTTATTTACCATTATTTAACCTGTGAGAAAATCACTTTGAGATTGTTATCTCTTTTGCAAGTGATCCTTGGCAAGAAGGCAGCACATCAAAGACACATCTACAATACAACTGACAGCAAGAACGATATGACATAAAATAAACAAGACTGCCAAAGTTAAAAACAAGAAGAAACAGACATACACTTTGTTGAGATAAGATTTCAAATGAGCAAGTGAAATAAAGGTTAGTTAGTTCATTAGTTTGAACTGTTTCTGTAATGCAGTTTAATATGGATTGTGGTGATTACGGACTAAGGTTGTAGTCTAGCTGTATCCTGTCTTAAGCACTACCACCATTATGTACTTGATCAAACCCTTAACTTTACGCTTTTAAATGTTTTAAATGTAAATCTCAATAAAAGTTCCAGAATAATGTGAGATCGTGCATGTGGTACAATCAGATGATCCTAAAAATATTTTTCACATTAATTGTAACTGTATATTGTTTTCATTTATTCAGGAAAATGGCTTCTACATTGGAAGAAATGGCAATAATGGCTTATTTGTCTTGTGAATTTGTCTGTCCATTGATAATCCACATGCATTAAATAAATGTTCTCCTGCCCGGCCAACTCAGATGAATGTGAAAAAAAAAAACAAAGAATGTGCTCTATGCCCACAGCCAACGTCGCTTCAGTTTTAACAGTGCACAAAACAAGGAATAAAGGACAAATAAGGCACATACAATGGGCAATATATGAATAGAATAGAATATAAAAACTTTAAACTAGAAATGGAATATAAAATATAAACTTACAACTAGAAGTAGAAAAAGAGAGACAATTAGGGTGAGGTATTCAACCTACAGTTAAAATTCTATACAGTCTATTAAATAAAACAGTATCTCTTAAAAAGTCTGACTGACATTCAAGTTGGATCAAGTATGTGTAGATATTGCAACAGCAGTGGAGTCTGTGCAATACTTTCAATACTTGTTCATCCTCATGTACGTAAAATGTACGTAAGGTGTGAATGGAAGTGCGATTTTGTGAGTGTATGTGCCTTGCGGTGTGTTGGTGCCTGCCCAGGGTTGGACCCCGCCTTGCACCTGTAGTTCCCGGGATAGGCTCTGGTCCCTGTGACCCCAGTTGGGATTCGGCGGTTCGGATAGTGAATGAATGAAAGCTTTAAACAATCATTGAACATTATTTAATGAAAACTACTATATCTAAAAACAAAATCTACATGTACACATGTTCTGGGGTTGTCCCCGAGTTGGTGTTTGGTTCCAGGCCCTCTGATCATTAATGGATCTTGAATCAATGTGAGCACTGGGTATTGAACATTGTTACTTTTCATTCAGTGTTTCATTAGACATTTGCTGTCTGTTCATTAGTGTCAACAGAAACCATTCATTTAAGACATTGAAACATTTGAGACAGGTGTTGCAAAAAGAGATTTGATCTTTTGAAATGTTCACTTTTCAAATACTGAATGCAGGTCTCATCTGGTGGTCAACTGCATGATTGCCATTGGACTTGTTGCTGGGATTTTTATTAGATCCATATGGGAACAGGCTCAAAAAATTGACATTTCACATAAAATGTGAATGTTTGCATGACCTACTGTACATTATCATTAACTCCAGATTTAGTCAGAATCCAGCCTATAATAATTTCCAGTGACTTGGAAAGAGGACAAATTAGTGTAGCAAATATCAAAGTTGATGTGTGGGCTGCGGAGCAATATCTCATCCTGAATGATCCAGGTGTGACAGGAGACACATATAGACACATGATAGCCTCTAGCACATCTGCTCTGACCTTTTCTCTCAAACACACTCCTACACAAACACATACCCACACATTCAGAGCAGAGCAGACTCAGCCAGGTGACCTCCAGGAACAAGGATAGGTTCTTGCCTCCAACCGACCCCAAGACGCCATGAATGTGGTGATCAACAGCTGTTGGAAGGCCTTTTCATGTCTGTAAAGGAATGACTGTCTAACAGGCTTGGAATGCACGTGGGATGGATTTAGAGGCTGTTCACGTCATACCTCTTCTAACCATTGTACACTAATATGGATCCATGAGAGAATTAATTTAGCACAGTCTAACCTATAATAATTTAAATTTGTTTTATTTTACAATTTCTCCATAAATAAACCAGAGTCTAAATGTAATTTTTTATGTTCAGATAAAAACTGTAAGTGCTTCACCTGAAAATGTAAGCTAGAACTAACTTGCTGATTCTCTAACAATTAAAATTCAGACAGGTTTTCTCTTATAATACTGTATTTGACATCTGCTTGGTAGGGTAGTGTATTATGTGGAATATAATCTTTGTCTTCTCACTTTGTTTCTGACTTTATCACACCTGTGCTCTCACTTCTAGCCTTCATAGCATCATAATACATTACCACATGGATTTTGGTTAAACGGTTGCACTAGTGCAACCCCCTTTTAAAATTATAAGATGTTTACCTGAAATACTAATTGAATTCCATATCTACCAAGGGGATTTGTTTATCTTCCTGCAACCTCATTTTCACATCTGATATGTGCTAGATTTGATTCCTTTTTAGGCGGCATTTCTTGTTATTTAAACACTCTATAAACTATAAACTATAAACTAACACCGCTTTTATAAACATTAATATTCACAATAAACACATACAACATGCCTGTGCATTTCTATATTTTTCTTTATTATTATAATTGGGATTTAGGTTCATAATGTGTAGCTCTGCTTGCCTTGGCAACCCGAACTGGGCATCATTTACACTTTTTCCCACAAGGTGGCAGTGTTTTGATCTATTGATAGAAAGAAGAAATGTGAAGAAGAATCTTTAAGCAAGATTTAAAAGTTTGTCAGGCCTGCTTTGACATACTTAGGCTACATATGTGATTTGTAAGTGTAATCTTTTGAAATTAAAAGAGGTAAAAGATTTTTATACTGATCTGTTAATGAGCTCCATAAGTACAGTAAGTAGTGGCTGGTTGTGGTTCCACTGGCTGCTCTGGGCTTGAGGGGTCAGAAAACATCTGAGGGGAATGATGGAACAGACATCCCGCCTTCCTTCCTCTCCACACATTCATGTGTGTGTACATATTAGAGAAAGAGAGAGTTTACATCAGAGTCAGGCCCAAAAGTTCAAGGAGATTAACAGTAAAGACTGAATCTGGAAAAAAAAAATGGGCAGAACATTCCGGAAACTGGTGATAGTTTCTCTACTTTGTTTTTCTTTCTACCAAATTCTCACACATCTGTGTCCCAATGAGGAAAACATTAAATCTCTTGCTCTCAATGACCTTAAAGCAGAATCCCATGCTAACAAGCTAACATTGCTAATCACGGCTAAACTTCTTTTTCTTTAAAGAGAGATCAGACTTTGCTCAGCACTCCTAGACAGGAAAAGGTAACATTAGGTAAGATTTTCCATCAGGTCTGTGGAATGTGTATATAGCATTACACAGAGATGTAAAAACAGGTGTGTTCAATATAGACCACTCTGTTACTGACCACAGTGGCCATCTCTACACACACACACACACACACACACACACACACACACACACACACACACACACACACACACACACACACACACACACACACACACACACACACACAGTCTGTGTTAGATTTATCAAAGTCAGCATAATGCCTGAATATGTGTACATGTGCCTTACTGTCTTCCTGTGTATTATTGTAAGGCCCATAATGAACTTTGTTTAACTGATGTCACATTACTTAGTGTTGCTTCCTCTAATATCTTTGTATAATCAAGTGAATATTTAAGTGAGTAATTATTTGTCATGGTGAATATAATAATATATAATGAGTATAATATGAAACGACAGACGTTTCAGTCATCTATTTTTTTTTTCATATCATGCAACTTTACTGTTGGTGAATTAATAAATTAGAATTACGTACTGATTGCATGTAATAAAAAAAATGTGATTTACTTATCAATAGTATGTAAGGTTAATAAATGTGAGGTAATTTAAAGTCTTGCAAGACCTCTTTCATCTGGGTCTGTAATGCTAGAAAAAAATGAAAATCTTTTGGGAATTGATGTAATGTTTGATTCAGTAGTGAACCTTTGCAAAGATTTAGCATTTGTTGTTAGAGCCTCTAAAAAAATGCTCACCTGTCCAAGCACACCCAGGCCTTATGTACACACACATGCTTTCCCAGTAGTGCTTGACCAGGAAAAAGCTAACGGCGGCCATCTTGGCTCTACCCCAGGACTCGGCCTGTAAACGTGTGCAGATAATGGGTTGCATGCAGAGCTGCAAGCTGCCGGGAGCAGTGGTCGAGTCTGTATTGGGTTGTGTAGAAGTACAACTGTTCATGGCACCTCCGAACATGCTAAACGCTCACCTACCGCTGGAGCCACCAAGGTCACGAGCGCGGGAGCAGCCGGCTTAACGGGGATTAAGTACAGAGACGGCATTATTACAGGCTCTGAGAAGTCCAGAGCTCATACAGAGCACACACACAGGTACACACAGCAATTTGTTTTTGTTAGTTTCTCATATTTTAACATATGTGACCCGATCTGCCGTAATGAGTCGGAAGTCGGCGTTCTGTTTATTTAGATATGGGCCGATTATATTGAAAAACATCACAAAAATATCGATTTTTCTTTTTTGGAGACCCGATTAATTTTCTTTCATATAAGACCAAAAAAGAAAAATCGATATTTTTGATGTTTGTCAACGTAATCGGCCCGTATCTAAATAAGTAGAACGCCGACTTCCAACTCATTACGGCCAATTGGGTCACATATATACAGTGTGTGTGTGAGGTTACTCATGCCATGGTAGAATGCATACTACATGCGTGATGCTAATTCTGCTATATTAGGAACTCTTTAATTCTGTTTCACAGTGTAAATGTTTATGTAAATCCATTGTGTCAGCAAACCTAACAAACTTTGGGAAAGAGTGTAATTACCCCAGCCTCCGTATTTAAGTTAGTATTTATGTTGTAAGTTTGTATTGCGTCTCTATCTTCCTTGTCTATTGCACAGTTAAAAGAGCGGATCAGGATACATTTCACTGCTTGTTGTACCTGTATAACTTGCACGTGACAAATAAAGAATCTTGAATCTTGAATCTTGAATTAGAATATTGCTACCAAAAAAGGTAGTAATGTTTGGCCACACACAATTCAGCTGCTGTTGAAAGAAGTTACGGCTTGACAGTTGTTTGATAAACTCTCCTTAATTGCAAGCAAGCACACAATTATTCAAATTTCTGAAACAGGCATTTCTGTGTTACTTGCAGCCACAATATGTACAAAATAGTGTGGGTGTATCTCTGGTTGATCATTTTTCACCCTCTTTTAATAGTCATCTAAAGTGAGAAACTATACAATTAAAACTTGTTTGTTTATATAGTATTTTTTAGATATTTTCCATAAGCCATCATTTGCCTTTTCATATTCCAATTCTTGCAAATGCTTCTGTTATTTTCACAATTTTATAAATATTTAAGGGCATTCGCGATTAGAGCATTTGCCTCGTGATCAGAAGGTTGTCAGTTCGAATCCTGAACTGGTAAAGGTACCACTGAGGTACTCATGAGCATATAAATGTATGTGTGTGTCTGTGTGTGTTCATCGTTGGTGGTCATTGGGGAGTAGTCATTGGTGGAATAAATTTTGGAGAATTTAGGTGAATTTATACTGGAAAACTAAATATTTAAATCTTCCTTCGGTCACTGTAGTATTCTGAGAGCTTAGAATACAGAAAAAACTATTGCTGAGTAATTATAAGGATTCTGAGGCTTGGGCCATTTCGACCTTTGATGTTCTTGGTGGTTGTGAACAAATAAGGGAGAGAATGTGTGTCAGACACACACACACTCTCTCCTTTATTTGTTCACAACCACCAAGAACATCAATGGTCGAAATGGCCCAAGCCTCAGAATCCTGTGTCTGTCTGTGTTTGTGGGTGTTGGTGGTTAGGACACTCGCCTCTGGACTAAGAGGTCAGAGGTCACAAATATCATCCAACCTCTGGCATTACAATCATTGGGTCCCTGAGAAAGACCCTTAACTCCAAATAGCTCCAGGGAGACTGTTCCTGAAATTCAAAAATGGAAGCCGGATAAGAGCGTCTGCTAAATGTCATAAATGTTAGTGTGTGTGTGAAGTGGGGGAGAGAGAGAGAGATATTTGTAACTTCAGAATATACCAGGTTTGTTGGTTCTGTTCCATCATTTAAATCAAATCCCTGATGTCAAGTATAGCAGAGGCAGTTGCGCTGCGGATTAGTCCAGCCAGCCTCAATCAGCTCATTCACTGGTCCATGAAAGGATTAGGAGCAAACCAAGTGATTTTGGACTGTACCATCTGCACGACAGAAGTGAGCAGAAAAAGTCGGCATGCAGATGTTGCAGATGGACTTGGGTCTTATCTGAAAGAGACTGGAAAATAGATGGGATACTATTTCATGCATGATGGTGCTAGTCTGCTGTGTTCCATTCAGATCGAGAGGTATTTTGGCATTTTATTTACACTGTACACACTGGCACTACCATTAGTGTTTATTTGACTGTATTATATTACTACTTATTTGTAAATATCATCCAATATTCTTGGATATTTTTGATGCCGCTCAATATGCGTCATTCTGGTTTAAATTCACAGGATTATATTAGGAGATGGTTGTTCTATCGTTATTCCTATGTTAATTGTGTTTCATCATTAGTAGTCATTGGTGGAATAACATTTTGGAGATTTTAGGTGCATTTATACTGGAAAACTCAATCTTTAAATCTTCCTCTGGTGACAGCGGTATTCTAGGCGCTTAGCCCCAGTTTTACTTAAGAACTGTTGCTGAGTAATTATGAGGATTCTGAAGCTTGGGCCATTTCGACCCCTGTTGTGCTTGGTGGTTGTGAACAAATGGGTGTGTGTGTGTGTGTGTTTGTGTCTGGATGCAGCTTCTTGACTTCTCTTCAAGAATTAAAGGGAATGCTTACAAACATCTAATGAAGATTGCATTCAATAAGTTGGAGATTTAGATTAAGAGAAAATCAACATGGACTGTAATGAAAGAGGGAAAGAACGGATGAAGAAAAGTCTCTCTGACTATCTCTATGTTGGAGTGTGTATATGTATGTGAAGTTATGAGATAAAGATACAGTTTTTGTTTTCCACTAACTAGTGACCTTTAGTGTTTTGTCACTACTGTTCTTTGTGATTAAGTAAACACTGAAGAAAATACAAGGCACTGGAATAAATATTATAGAAAAAGCTTCTGTCTTGGTTTTAACTCACAGCTTGGGTGTGTGTTTCTACAGTATATGCATATGAACTTCTGTGGCCATGAGAGTGTCTCAGGATTGCTCTCAAAAAGTCAAAGGGTCAGTGTTTGTGTCCCTGAGATTGCACTGAGACCTGTTTGTTTATTTTTTTCTTTGATGGGTCTCTACAGGGGATCCCACACTGTTCCATATCCTCAGCTGACATACATTTAGATACCTTATCAGAGCAATAAACACAACAGTTGTGTTTGTAAATGACAATAATTAACATTACCACTTCCTACATTCTTCATACGAACATGCTTGATTAACTTTTTGCTGAACTACACCAAATCTGCTTTCATAATCGTTACATGCAGATGTGAGATGTGATGTCTGTGTATGTAGTGGAAACTCTCTCACAGATGTTGGCCAGTTCATTCAGCATGTTTGTTGTTGAGGTTGTTAATTATCAATTTTAAGAATCAGTTTTATGTATACCAACATAATAAAACCAGATATTGAGTTTAATTAAGCATTTTTTTTGTCTTTTGTTTACATACATTTTTGCATTTCTGTTTCCTGGAGTTTGGGTATTGCCATGAAGTGTGTTTACTCAGTACAATATTAGACAAATGTAGTGTTGTTGCTGTTATAAGTGCTGTACTAGGAGAATGTACTTGTGTATGGTTGTGTGTGTTACCATCGGGTATTAAATACTCTCACAGAGGGACCAGCTGTGTAACAAAGTGCACCCAGGCCTACACACACACACACACTCTCATTCTCCATCTGTCCAGAGGCTTACATACTAATGCAGAGAACCATGTCATGATGTCACTTCTGAAGAGAGCTTAGGAAATTCTCTAAATAACAGTATGTGGCAAGTTGATCAAAAGCATGACACAAAACTGAAGTGATCATTCAGAAAAATGAAGGCAAAAATGTATTTATGACTGAAAAACAGTAATAATGAGTAATATATGTAATAAGGCACTAATGTTTCTCCAGATTTTATATTTCACTTTAGTCTGGCATGCTCCTGTGCACTATGATCCAAAAAAGATATATTAATTCCTGTAATCTAAAGCTAAGAACTAAAGTTTACTTTGAATTACTTAGTTACCTTAGGAGTTACTTGAATTACCGTTGTCTGTAGTTATGTACTGTCATCTTAATCAAAAAATTGACAATAAGGTTTCAGTAAAATGAGTCTTGTCAGTAGACATTTTTGGAGTGTGATTTAGGAATGTTTGTCAGTGATTTGGTGTGCGGATGTTTTTAAATAGTTTTGTTCATGTGGGCCGGCAATGCAAAATTTGTGAGTATTAGTGAACGTGCCAAAGGGCTTAGTGCAACTAAATGAAGAATTAGTGAGTGTGATTACAACAGATGGATTTGGTGAGGTTGAGAGGTTTATTAGCAGAGGTATGTGGCAACTTCAAAAATATTTTGTTCATGAGTTTTTAATAGTTTGCTGTATGACTACTTTAAATGAATTTTATTTTAGATATAGAGGCTATAGGCTATAGTATCATTCATGAGAGATTTGTCAGTAGTTTGGTGTTTTGAGATTAATAGGCGGTTTATCAGCTTGGTGTGTGGTTACTTTAAAGAGATTTGTTAGTGGATTTCCGTGCTTCACCATTGGCAGAGAATCTGTTCCCGACTCCTGGACTGCTGACCATGCACCTGCTAGGGGGAGAGATAAAGAGAAAAAGGATGCGAGAGAGAGAGAGGCGAGAAAAGGCAGAGAGATGTGGGGAGGCAAAAGACAAACTGAGCTCTTCTCTCCTCAGTTGAACAGTTGTACTCTCTTTTCTTCGTCATCCCTGTGCAGTGGAACCTTAATTTGTCCCTCGTAACATTTAACCAGCCCTCAGAGTAATGGGCAACTCGCACAGAAAAGCATCCACCCAGGTGCAGCCGAAAAGGAGGAGGGTAAAGAGGAAGACTGGGAATGCAGTACAGGGTAAGGACACTGCAGGTAGGGCACAGAGACTTTTCAAGAAAGATCTAACGATGAGAGAATGTTCACATATTGCGGGCTGGTCATCTACATTGAGATCTTTTTGTCTTGAGAGCCATGAGATCTTGTTAACACAGCACATTTTGGTGCAAATTTGCTGCAGTACATCATACGTAGAAGCTGTAAAACATGATAGACGTGCCTGCCAGTGATTAGATTAGAGTTTCTTGGTGTTCGCATAATGCAGATAAAATGCAAAGAATATAAGACTTTTTTGACCTGCTCTTTAAATGCTGCTGGTAGGCGACACATTGAGAAGTTGTTTTCTGTTCGGGGGGAATGTGTTCAGTAGAGGTCGTGTCTCTGCTGAGCTCGGCTGACTTCTCGATGACGTGCATCAGAAAGAAGGAGGGTTGGGGCCTGATGCTAAGGAATAGTGCAAGTTCTCTAAAATGCTGCATCAGAAGGGACACACATTACGCCACACAGCACAAGAGGTATGGAAGGAGAATAAAAGCACAGATAAAAGAGAGGGATGGTGGTGAGGAGCTTTGGAGTAGGGAAGAATGAGAAGATTGAAAAAAGGACTAGTAAATGGGCAAAGAGATGATAAAAGGGGATGTAAACATTTTCACAGTAAACTTTGTAATGTTGCACTTCTATATAGTATGAGCTAGGAGTGGGCAATATAGCAAATATACTTGATATACAGTACTGTGCAAAAAATGCTGTAAACAAAGAATGCTTTAAAAAATGGAAGTGTTAATCATTTATTTTCATCAATCAACAAAATGCAGCTGAATGAACAAAAGAGAAATCTAAATCAAATCAATATTTGGGGTGACCTCCCTTTGCCTTCAAAACAGCATCAATTCTTCTAGGTACACTTGCGCACAGTTTTTGAAGGAACTCGGCCGGTAGGTTGTTCCAAACATCTTGGAGAACTAACTACAGATCTTCTGTGCATGTAGGCTTCCTCACATCCTTCTGTCTCTTCATGTAATCCCAGACACACTCAATGATATTGAGATCAGGGCTCTGTGGGGGCCATACCATAACTTCCAGGACTTCTTGTTCTTCTTTACACTGAAGATAGTTCTTAATGACTTTATTTTACCGCTCTACAGCCCTTCGACGAACAAACTGCCTTCTACTACAGCCAAATATTTCAAAATATTTGCCATTTTTCTGCACCCCAGTTCCTATATTTTCGTGCATACTTGAGTCGCTTGGCCTTGTTTCCACGTCGGCGGTATGGCTTTTTGGCTGCAACTCTCCCATGAAGACCACTTCTGGCCAGACTTCTCCGGACAGTAGATGGGTGTACCTGGGTCCCACTGGTTTCTGCCAGTTCTGAGCTGATGGCACTGCTGGACATCTTCCGATTTTGAAGGGTAATAAGCTTCCTTGGCCGACCACTGCGTCTACGATCCTCAACGTTGCCTGTTTCTTTGTGCTTCTTCAAAAGAGCTTGAACAGCACATCTTGAAACCCCAGTCTGCTTTGAAATCTTTGTCTGGGAGAGACCTTGCTGATGCAGTATAACTACCTTGTGTCTCGTTGCTGTGCTCAATCTTGCCATGACTTGAAACTGTCTGTATTTCTGAAAGCATTCTTTGTTTACAGCATTTTTTCACACCTGCCTAAAACTTTTGCACAGTACAGTATCTCAGCTTGTTCCACGTCTGATGTAGTAAATGACCATTGTGAACATTGCGTACAAACCCTCATGTTAATGTTAAACAGACAGCGTGTACTTCACCTTCACTTTTTGCTTCTCTGCCTTCTCAAAGCAGACAACTCATTCCCCCCGCCCGTCCAGAACACTCTTTTAGCCCATTTGTGTTTTGTTCTGGAAGCGGAAGGAAGCGAGCCTGCAGAGAGAGAAGTGAATATCCACACAATGTCAGAGACATTAATTGGAGATGGAAGCAGACAACTTGGTTCAGCACTGGTTCTGTTATTCTGTGCACAAAAGCAGAAGTAAATGTGTAACATGAATAAATGACATTTTTCATGATGTAAACACCCTGTGTGTGGGCGCTTGCGACTAGATGTGGGCACTCACACTCGTGATGTGGAACGCCATCACTAACAAAAACACTGCAGTTCAGTCAAACCTTCCACGTTATTAAAGACAAAAACTCATATTTTCCATGATAAATAACAACAACTGCTCACAAGACAACTAGTTACCAGATATTTTCAGTGTTTATTCCGGATGCCAGTCCATCACGTTATTGTGACGCAGCTCTGAGTCATGCGCATGGGAGTGTGGGAAATGTAGTTTTCTCCCAGAAAGAGAGAATATATTGAGGTATATTTTGTGTATAATATATCGCAATATTATTATATTTTATGCCATGTCGCCCAGCCCTAGTATGAGCTACCTTTAAAACAAATATTAGACTTGTTCTTTCAGTTGGGCAGATAGCATATGAAGAAAAAAGATTAGATTAGAATGAACTGTAGTTCAGTGGTTGTAATACAGACAAAATTCTTCCTCTTGCTAATTTTCCTGTCAAATAATGCATATTGTGACCATGATTTGTATTTTAGATGTTGCAGTCTGGATGCCAAATCTTGAAAATGAAAAACATGACAGTTTTGTTAAATGTTTTCTAATGTTCAACCTCTACTTTCTCTTTCAACAAATGGTTTTTCTATTATTGATCTAATCTTGGGCACTATTGTTCCAATCTTGCATTGACGTCCTTCTTAGATTATATGTAAAGCACTTGTGTGACAGTATCTGTTATAAAAAGCTCTAAGAGTTTTTCACCACAGCACAGCAAAGCGCACCACAACAAACTGTGACTTTTGCATTTGACCCATCTGTGAAGGAGCAGTGGGGTGCTCTGTCAGCGCCTGGGAAGTAGTACTTCAGTGGTACCTTTACTGGTCCTAGATTCGAACCAGAGACCTTCCGATCACGGGGCGAACTCCCTAACTACCAAGCATTTGAAGAGGTTTCACAAAATATGGTATCATAGAGATTGAGAGTTTTGTTTATTTTTACACATTTATGCAGTGAAAATTATTGACTATGCATGTATAAAATATAGTGCTTGAGTCCTTTGCTGCTTGTATGGTATTTTTTACCTAGAAATTAATTTTTGTCAGTAGAATATTTATTATGAAATATTCTCTTTCAAAGCAAAGCCTCTAATCAAATTAAAGAATAAAATGATGTTTGATGTTACAGGCTGTAATTGCACATCACTGACTGTTCATACAATTGTTACTTATTGTTGCTCTTTCACTCTCTCTGCCTATTTATTGGGCAGGAAAAGCATCTCCTGTGTTATTGTGGGTGATCGAGGCCTGATAAGGATCTGTTAATTCACTGTAAATTAGATATGAAGGGTTGCTTAGATACGAATGACTCTGGGCTATTCATGGGGATGGCTGCACTGTGCATACTGATGGGCAGATGCTGCTTTGTAGATGCAGAGAAAGGAGAGAGGCTCGGGGAGAAAAAGAAATAAAACAACCTTGTCATTCATTTTCTCTGCCTGCATCACAATGAAGATCTCTTGTTCTCTCACCATCTCTCTCGCTTTCTCTTTTATTAATTGTGGGAAATAGATTGTATTTTATATGAGTCGTCTATGGTGACCTTACCACAGGTTGCTTTTGGCTGCCTTTTAGCTTGATGGTGGGTCACGCTGATGGTTTTCTTCTACATGGCGTATGAAGGAAATGAAGTATGTATGCCACAGTTACTGAGGTCTGCTCTGCCTAGAAGGCTCACCACATTTTGACAAGGTTTCTCTTCTCTCTCCCTCTCTCTTTGTCTGTCTCTCTCTTTCTTTGTCTCTCTCTTCCCAGCGGTGTCTAATCTGGACATTGAGAGTAAGCTGACATCACACTACCAGGCCCCATGGCACCAACAGCACAACGTATTCCACCCTAGCACACGGCCGCCATGTCTGGAAGAGCTGCATCGCCATGCCCAGCTCAACCTGCGGGCGCTCAACAGAGGTGAGCTGGTAGAGCGCCCCCTAAAGGAGCTTCATATGCCTGTTCACATATACTTGACCCCTTTGACTCTAAAGGAGCCCCTAAAGGAGCTTCATAAAGGAGCTTCATATGCCTGTTCACATATACTTGACCCCTTTGACTCTAAAGGAGCCCCTAAAGGAGCTTCATAAAGGAGCTTCATATGCCTGTTCACATATACTTGACCCCTTCGACTCATGAACTTGTAACTCAAAACCTATGAATGGTGGTTGGTCTCTCAGAATTAATGATATGTATTGTTTATTCCATATTTAAAAATGGTCTAGACAAGATGGTACCCTTAATATTTAGATTATTTAACAAGTGATGTCTGTGGTTTACAATGAGACCTCTGCATCTGGCAACAACAGGTAGTTGGGATCATTTTTCCTGAGCAAACTGCTCTAGCTGGTTTTAAGGGTTTAAGGGTTTGTTATGCAGTTGGAGGACCCATGACCAGCAACTGTGGCTGAGCTGCCTGACACTGTGCAGTTTATTTCACTCCAGGATGCTTGATAGTCTTGAAACTTCATTGTGCCCTGCACAGATTCAAGCCCTCTACGTCAGACGCAGCAAAGCAGCTCCAAAACTTGACCAAGAACTCATCCTTGTTTCAAATTATGAATGATTTCCCTTTCTTTTGAAACTTCATATTTCTGTTTGTAAACATACGTGATATGATTTGCCATTTGTTCCAGAGTACAATCCTGACTCTTGTATCCACATAGGTTTCTTCTCAAATGTTTTATCTGTGTCCTGCTCCGTTCAGAAACATTTGGTGATCACTAGAAAAAGCTGTTTATTAGAGCCATGCTGCCCCCTTGTGTATGAATTCCTTGATGTAAATGATTCAGTTCTCCTCATAGCTGCCTTTAGACTATATGAATGCGTTGCTCAGGTACTAATGATATATAAATAAAAAAATATAAAAGATTAAATCTCTAGTACCAGGGCATCTATTATCTTACAAGTGTGTGTGTTTCTGTATGAAACAGATCAGCAGCAACGTCAGCGTTCGACCAGCAGGGAGCGCAACCGGGTCACCATATCCATTTCTGTGGCCCCGCCCATGCCCACATTCCCCTCCCCACATTCCCTCAGGAGGCGAGATCAAAGAAGCCGTCACTCCCGCATGGTAAAAATCATAACATTTATTTTATCATCAGTGTACAAGAAGAATAATAACATACAGTATGCCCTGCGGGACACAGAGTGCTCTTGTGTTGCATTAGTACATTTTACTATTTCAGGGCACTTGATTTCTTTTTTATTTTAAAATATTACAAGTACTGAAGTTTTCTAATTGAGCCTTTCTCTGACTGTGTGTTTTAAATTGTTTTTGATGGTACAGCAGGACAGATCTGAATATCAGACAATGCAAAGAAAGGTAATTTATATGTTGTGTCCAGTGTTCTTACCCTCATGCTGTATGACCAGAAAAAAACATGGAAACATTTGAAATAGCAATAATGATAAAACAAAAGATACCATGTGCAAAAGTTACCTGATAGAGGTTTAATAAGGTCTGTGAGTTTTGGAAAGTTGTAATGAGGTCTTAGCTGTCCTCCTTTTGTCACTCCCAATAGGAGTGCCAAAGGAGCACGAGAGAGTCGGACATGCAGACTCTCCCCAGGAAGGTTGCTCAGGTGCAGTTTCTGCTTTAAGGATGTTTATTATTACTAGTATTTCTGTCCTCTTTTACATCCATTGTGGAGCTATTTACATTTTTCTTTGTGACAATTTTCTGTATGCCATTTCTGTGTCTCTTATATGTTTTTGAGATGGTCTGCATGATTCATGTTCAAAAGCGATAAGCAGCTTCTGAGTCAAAAAAGCCTAATTTTTGTATGTTTTAATTATTTTGTTTGCTATGTTGTATGTTTTTAATTTTTTGACATTGTGTTTGCAGCCCTAGGTTGATACTTTCTCAGGCTTTTGGTTTATTCATACCTATGAATACAGTGATAGTTTTATTCATGCATATGTTATTTTCCATAATGCAGCAGGAGAGACCTGTAAGAGAGGTGGAGTTTCAGCCTGCACAGAAAAAGGTAAATGGTACCAGCCAAAGTAAAAGAGAGAATGTATGGAATAGAGTGTGATTTGTTCAAGGTTGACAAGTTAAGTAGCATCATAGACAGGAATGACTGGACTGGACTCAGGAACCAAAGGACAGTTTACCCCACTTAGCTTTTTTTCCTCTAACCTTTATTTATTATTTTGCTATTTCATCCCTGGAGAAGGCAGGAGTAACACACACCATAACCATCTTATTAATGTTATCACTTTTATTACAGGTGCAAATCCAGAGAGTAACTCCTGTAATGGATTATGTCTTCATATCCCTGTTGTAAATTGAAAATGTCTGTCATATCAACATGACAAAACCAATTCCTCCCTCATAACACCAATCAAACTCAGTTTATGGCTTCACATTCCTCATTCAGCTTTACTCCAAGACCCTTTTCTATATCTGTTATGCCATTGTATTTATCATCTTGGCTTGGTTTTTTATTATTTGGGGCATCATTTTCAGTCTTGTGTTTGACATTTGTGTTTTAGCATGAACGTTCACGTCCCTCCTCCCCCACTGCGTGTTGCCATTTCATCCCTTGGATCCGAAAGGTATTTTTACTACATTTGCTCAGCCAGTGTCTACCATCCCTCTGAATGACAAACTTCTTCTCTTATCTTCAGTTATCCTCAGTGTGGAAGAATGCTTATGGTGGAACCCTGGTTTTATTGTAGTTGGCAATTAAGATAATAACAGCGTATTAAGATTAGCTATTAAGTTTGTTTAATAGCGCATTGACTAGCTAAATTATTAGAGAGCAACAGTCAGGAGGCTAAACAAATAAAACATGTAAATTTACCTTCACTATCATCTACTGTAAATCCAGGAACTACCAAAAGCTTCATGTAAACATCTCACCATCTATCATTTCTTATCTGTTAACTTTACCTGTTAAATTTTCTTGAATGAGGCAATAATAACATCTCCACACACACACACACACACACACTCTTACTTGATTCTTTTAAAAATGAATATTTTTGTTTCTGTAAGTTACAAGCAAATGATTTTGATTATAAAATGTGAATGTTGTTAACGTCTGGTACGTATTATTAACTGACAATGTTAACATTTTGACTGAACTGTTTTTTTGAATGTAGCTTAGGAAAAATATTGGAAGGGATGTGGTTGGTTAAGAACAGCTTCTACTGGTTTTAGTCACTCGTACAGTACAACTTCCTGTGTAAATGCTTTACAGACTTGATCTCTGTCCAGCACATTTAGTTTAATGGAAGACAGACCTATGATTTGATCTTCAGATATTCCCACAATGTTGAGTTATTGCCCTCAGGAATTTAGTGAATTAACTGTGACTTATGGGGTGGCCTTCGTGAATTTTTTCGTGTTTCCCATCATGTTTCTTTTATCTTAATGAAAAGGCTTCTGGAATAGAGCCAGTAATAAAATTCACAAATATAAGTCACTTTGCCTTCTCTCATTCTGTGTCTTCTTTCTTCTCTGCCCACTATCTATACTAAGATATCTGCACACTGGTGAGGATTAAATATATGAATTTAAAGGTGCCCATTTAGCTTAATTTATGGGTGAATTTAATGCTTAAGTTAAAGTAAGAGTAAAACTGCATAGGTGTGTACTTAAATTTTACAGATGCTTTAAGTCTAATGCATCACACACAGAAAGTTGCTCATGGGACATAAATACTGTATATGACAACACGTAAAGAAAATACATAGCCTACTGACAAGGTGTTCAGCATGTCTGAACTATAA
This sequence comes from Distichodus sexfasciatus, assembly GCA_032718565.1. Classification (NCBI taxonomy): domain Eukaryota; kingdom Metazoa; phylum Chordata; class Actinopteri; order Characiformes; family Distichodontidae; genus Distichodus; species Distichodus sexfasciatus. The sequence goes on from JAVGVS010000171.1 coordinate 898,483, forward strand.
CATAACTGTATTCCTATTGCTCTTCTTCAGGCTGGGACCAATACAAATTCTGATGGTGACTTGATGGCATTGGGCCACAGACCTAAGTGTCCTGTTCCCAATGTGCCTACCACACTGGATAAACAGACTAACTGGTCAAAAGCCCTGCCCCTCCCAACACCAGAGGAAAGATCGAAGAATGAATCTCAAGTCATCTCTTCCTGCATCATCCCAATCAATGTTACTGGTAAAACCTCTATTAATATTCATAATGTTCTGTATGTTTTGAGCATAAGCCTTATGTAATTATTAAATGTCTCAGACTAGAAGTTAATATTTTAACAACTAGCCTACAGAATCTTACCATAGTATCCAATACTTGGAGAGTTCCTAGCTATAGACATGGATTTTTAAACAGTTTGTTGGCTCAGATGTATGGTGGTATGAAGGCTTTACATCCAACAGGTGTGGGATTTGATCGAGAGGCCAGTGCTCGCTGCTCACTTGTCCACTCTCAGTCAGTGCTGCAGCGGCGAAGGAAGTTGAGGAGGCGGAAAACCATCACAGGCATCCCCAGACGAGTACAACAAGACATGGGTATGAGATGCTTTATGGTCACATTTAAAAATATGAATGTGTGTATCACACAAAAACTATAGACACCACAGCCAATAGATTATAATCATACTAACAATACGCATACACAAATTTCAAATATATTTTTATAGAATCCCATTTTATGTTGTAATTCATATTTGTTCTTTTTTAAATACATTATTTAAGGTGAATTAAATTTGTGGCACTAGTTGCAGAAATCCAAGGTATTTAGACCTGACTGAAATTTGGACTTTGCTCTTAACTTTCATCAGACTCAGATGAATCTCCTGTGGCCCGAGAGAGAACTGTGGTCGTCCACGGCAATCCAAATATGCCCCTGTGCCAGGAAGAGCTCTCGCTTAGCGGACGGGCTCTGAACACTAAAGACTCGGGCTGCCAGACAGATGACTTCTTAATTGCTGCTCCATCCCGAAGGCGTATCCGTGCCCAGAGGGGCCAGGGAATTCCAGCCTCCCTCTCTCACTCCACTGGAAATATTACTTCCTTACCAGATCGGTCTGATACAATGTACAGTACTGCATCAGGCACTCGCCTGCGTTCAAGAAGTTTACCCAGAGAAGGAGGCCGACTACGAGACAAAGACGACAGTGATGATGATGATGATGATGATGACGATGATGATGAGGATGATGAAGAACTGTCTCCTTATGAGGCAGAGGACTTCCTTCCAGTTCCAGGCCAAAGGATTCTAAAGGATGAGGAGGAAAGTACTGATGACCAGGCCATGCCAGAGCTCCAGCTTGGAAGCCTAAAACGGATGCAGCACTCTAATAGTCCTGATCATGCCTGGATTGAGAGAGGCAGGTCAAGGCTCCCACGCAAAACCGACATGGGAAGCTGTGAGATCTCCTCCAGTTCTGATACTTTCAGCAGCCCCATTCACTCTGTATCTACCACAGGTGTGCTTGGGAGCCAGATTGACCACAAGGAAGACCATCAATCTTCAAGTGGCAATTGGAGTGGAAGCAGCTCGACATGCCCCTCCCAGACCTCTGAGACAATACCACCAGCTGCCTCACCACCTCTGACTGGCTCCTCACACTGTGATTCTGAACTGTCCCTCAATACAGGTTCTCATATCATTGATGATAATACTGGATTCATTATTGACCCCTACCATATAGACAGGCCACAGGGCCAGGGCCATAGGTCTAGTTCTTTTACCTCCTCGGCCACAGATCAGATGGATGATGCAGGTGTCAGTACTGCTAGTGATGGAGAATGGAACTGCAACCAGGATCAGCAAGAACAGCCATGCACCCAGGACTTCAGCCCAAAGCACTCCAGGGAAGATGAGAGTGGTGTAAGTTGTCCCAGTTATTCTAGTGGGGAGACTTACGAGAGCTTTAGTGGCCAGCCTATGAATGACAAATTAGGGAATTCTTCACGTTATACCGTTGACACTGAAGGCTTCTACACCTCTATGCACTTTGACTGTGGTCTTAAAGGTAGCAGAAGCTATTACAACTATGCAGCCATCGACCCTGACTGTGGCCCAAGTGGGAACATTGCACCTGGGATGGGTGAATACCCTCAACCAGACTACAGAGGAACAAGGACACTTGGGAGACAGTGTCTCTCCTTAAGAAAACCAAAGGCCAAGCCACCCCCACCAAAACGTAGCTCTTCTTTAAAGGAAACAAGCAGTAGTGTGGATGTTCCTGAACAGAACGAACCAAAGATTAGTAGTGAGCTGCCCCTGCCTTTGTCTTCCAGAGAGATGAGGCTGCAGCTAGACTTGACTGGTTCTCCCAGACTTCTTGACACTGCAGGTCTCTGTGAAGAGTCACTTGGCACTTGGGGTGCAGATAACATCAGAGAAATGCTAGACTGCTCCTCTCCATTTAGTTCTTCTGACACGCATTCCTTTAAGGATGAGGGTGCTGTGCAGTCAGACTATGCAGACCTCTGGCTCCTCAATGACTTGAAATCCAGTGATCCTTACAGATCTCTGTCCAACTCCAGCACTGCTACGGGTACAACTGTTATTGAGTGTATAAAATCACCTGAAGGTACAGGAGCTGAAGCTGAGGCCTACCATCCAAGGTCTAGACCCACCTCACCAACACTTCCACCACCAGAGGCTGACCTCAAGCTGGGCTCTCCTGAAAAGCTTGCAGGATTGGCATCACCCTCCAGTGGGTATTCTAGTCAGTCAGAGACACCTACATCTTCCTTCCCTTCTGCATTCTTCCCAGGGCCACTGTCCCCAACCAGTGGTAAAAGGAAACCCAAAGTACCAGAGAGAAAGTCCTCACTGTCTTCTCTTCAGCAGCAGCTGGCCCTTCGAGACCCAGGCTCTTCCTCCAGAAGGGATACTGATTCCCAGGCCATACCTCCCAGCCACCTTGACCTAAGTGCTCTTCACAGCAAGCCCTTTTCCCACAGGAATCAGCTGCACATTCTTCACCAAAACAAGCAAAAAGCAGCTGCTGCAGCTGCTGCGGCAGCAGAGGCTCGCGCTGCTGCCGCTGCTGCTGCCGCTGCTGCTGCCACAGCAGCCTCTTCAGCAGTGAGTGCAGAGGCACCTAGCTCAACACACCTGGCCATCACTCCAACTGTTTTGAGGTCAGTTCAGCTGCGATCCATAGGGAAAGCTGCTGAAGGGAACCATGGCCTTGAGCAGTCTAGTGCTGACCCATCAACCCGACACAAGTGTCCAACAGTAACAACAGAGATGCCACCATCTGACAACAGTCACAACAGGAAACCACCAGCCTATAAACCACCTGCTGTACAACACTGTGAGTCCCAGTGCTCACCTCCAGAGGGCATCATTACAACACATGAGGGAGTAAAAATCAGGCAGGAAAAGTATGGCCCAGGAACTTACTGGGCAATGACAGCTTTCAGAACACCTGTGGACCCAACTAATGAACAAGATATACAGTCAACTCAAGCAGCACATGGTCAGAGCTGTGAGTCTCAACCCGAACCACAAAGCACCAGCCCCTTAGAGGATGAAGCAGCAATATCAACTGACAGTGTCAAAGCTGAACACAATCAGGCAGCCAGGCCAGACCCACTGACAGAATCCTCCTTGTGTTTAAGCAGTACAATGTCCCCTCCTGCTTACAGTGAAATACACAGGAGTGACTTTGTACTGTGCAACAGCCCTGACAAAGTGCCTGCTAGAATTTCAGAAGCACCATCGCACACATACACAATCAGCGATGCCAGAAACAAAGAGGAGGAGTTTGAGATGTCAGGTGTCCCTACCAGAAGTGCCTCGGAGGTTGAAAACGAGGATGAGTCAACCCCAGACACAGAAGACTACTTCAGCAAAGGTGAGATAGGCTAACAGAGTTGGAAATTAACTCAAATTTTAGTTATCAATTTTGTTTTAGATTTATTCCACTAATATAAAATTTCCTTCATTGTGAAATCAGTTTCTTTTTTTACAGACTCAACACCCAGCGATAATTCAGTTTCTCCATTGACTGATGACTTCAAACCTGATGATGACAGTATATTCCCTTCACCAAATAAACTCCGCACAACTGAAGATCTGTTTGCCATGATCCACAGGTGAGTTTGTTATTCCAAAGATATCTGCTCCGTCAGACCAGTATTCATCTGTGTTGGTACAGTACTAATTATCACAAATTGTTTCAGATCAAAAAGAAAAGTTCTTGGCCGGAAAGATTCAGGGGAACTTGGTGGGAAGAGTCGACTTGGAGTTGTTCCTGTGCCTGTTCCAGTCAGCAATCCTGTGGTGTGCCCAGTCAGTCCAGCTGTCCCTGCTCCATCTGCAGGTTCCCAGCGAGTTCCAGGTCCCATTTACAGGAGTGCCAAAAAATCCAGCACCTCCAATGAGGAGTTTAAACTACTTCTGCTAAAGAAGGGAAGCCGCACTGACTCCAGTTACCGCATGTCTGCCACCGAAATCCTCAAGAGCCCTATCGCTCCCAAGTCTCCGGGAGAACTTTTACTGGAGGCTGTTAAGCAACCAGAGGAACCTTCTTCCCCCATGCAGGAGTCTCCATCCAGCAGTGAACCCCTCCCCAGTGTTTTCCCAAAGGCAAACACTGAGGGATTTTCAACAAAAACCATGTCTGCTGCCTCCAGGCAAGGTCGTTCCAGGATCCCACCTGCAGCCAACAGCAGCAGGTACAGCACCCGTAGCCGGCTATACACTGCCCCAATGCAGGCCATCTCTGAAGGAGAGACTGAAAACTCAGATGGGAGTCCACATGATGACCGATCATCCTAGTAGTATATTTTTGCTTGTTTTTTAAACATTAAATAAACCTGGAAACCGAGAAAAAATGAAGAAAAATGGTATTTTGATTGAAATCTGAAGTGTGATATACAGACGTCTATTTTTTCTCTTAGGTATTCCATTTTACCTTTATGACTGAGGCAAAACCAGTCTCTCACTCACATTCTGTATTTTATAAGAAAGACCTATTGTGGCCAATAACATAGCTTAATTGCTATAACAAATATACATTTACATCACTCCTGCAGAAAAAAAACTTTCATTTTCTTCATTTACAAACTGTAGGTGTGCATTTTGTTTTGTTCATTTTCAGGTTAATTTCTCAAGTTATTTCAGTGAATTATCTGGGTTGGAAGAGAAATACCTTTATTACAAATTACATTTATTATTTGATACAACCCCGTTAAAGTCCCAGTCTGTAACAGATATCCACAAACCAGCTGATGTTTACAAAGAACTTACTTTTTAACCAATGTGTGTTAGTTGTTTGTGTGTGTAGTTTGTAGCATTGTTTAAAGACATCAGTTTTTTGCAATACCAAACACTGACCTGCCAGTTGCAGCGATTCCTAATTGGGACTAGTTAGACTTAACGTAGGACAATCGCACTGTGGCCTTTTCTAACAGAAGGTCTATGAAGAAGGGAGAACAGTTCTCCAGGTTCGTAGACCTGTTTTTTTATGGTTGACATCTCTAGATGCATTAATGAATTGGTTTGCAAAACCTGCAAATATTTTGCACTTGTTTGAAGATGGTAAAACTATTTCTTTAAAAAAAAAAAACTATTGTTGTAATGTATATTTACAATAGAAATGAGGCCACACATTTCACTCAAAATGAGAATAGTTTTCAGATGATATCACCTGTTACTCACCATATATGACATAAAAATTTCTCATCTTTATAACAGTAGTTCACTATAATTTAGCAAAAAGATCTTATCCTACTAGAATTGATCGTGTTATATTTCATGTATCAGTGCACATAAATTCTGTACTTCTGTTCATTGTTTTCAGGATTATTTCATGTAACAACCTTAATGGGCATATACAAGTGTCAGCCATCCTTACTGCAAGTGAAACAGTGTAATCTGCATCTGTATTCTATGAATACCTTTACAGTAATGCAAACTCTTGAGTTTGAGTGAGACAGATTCACTTTGACAGTGATATTTTCTGTTCATAAACAGATTTCCACTTTGTGATCATGACTCAAAATTAGGATGATATATCAAGCTTACACTGTGCTGAAGAAAGGAGAATAAGCTGTGAAACTACTTAGTTTACTTCAGATCATTTTCCACTGAGCATTCTCGCATGGTGCTCATGGTTGCCCTTTTTGTCTTCTGTACAGCATGCAATAAGACACTAAAATTCATAGGGGTGTATTCACTTGGGAAAATATTATTTTCAAATCATTTGAATTTGTCAAGTATGTGGTATGTTCAATAGATGTACAAAATGTTAAGGATTTGTTGCGATTTGAGGGTTTTTTTGCATTGTTGCATTGTTGTATGCGTAGACTGAGCTTTATTTCATATGTGGAAGATCTGAACAATCTCCCAAAGCACTGTTGATATAAAAGATGAAATATATGGTGAGAGAGAGCTGCATTTGTATGTGGGTAGAAATAAATTATTATATGTTTGTTCTGGAAGACGAAAGGTGTTTGGAAAGATACATATGTAGCTACATCTCTTTACAGCTATCTATGACAGTTGCTGATTTTGCAATGTTGGGAAAGCATATTGCTCATATTTGTATATATGTGGTTGTGCGACTAACAAATATATGATAATTCAGCCTTTTTTTTCCTGGACTTGTTGAATTGCCATGTACTGTATGTCCTCACAGTACTTTGTAGTACTTTTGATATAGACATATAACACTAATCCACATTACAGTAATATTCACTGAAATGCTGAGGCACCACACAATTCATTTCATTTTTACACAGGTCAATATAGAGGCAAAATAATCCTGGTATCATTTCATCATTGTTGGAAACATTGTTGGAAACTGTTTTAATTCAGATAAAAGGAAAAATGGACTGTACTTTAATTTCTGTCTGTGATTACATGCTTTCGGTTCATACATATATAACTATAAAATCTATGAAATCCTCTATTAGATTGCAACATTTATTAGGAAAAATATTTTTAATTACAGGATATTTTATCCAGAGAATTATTTTGTTAATAAATGTAGAAAAGAATGGCGATAAAGATTTATTTAACTTAAAAAAAAAAAACGATTAAACATATTTCATATCAGGGGTGTTAGCAAATGAAACACAGCAAAATACTGTACTTATAAACCTTTCTAATTAGCTGTAAACTTGCATTATTTACATATATGCTGTATGATACACAACACGTTGGCTCTTTTTGGTGCTCTGAACTACTCCTATACACAGGCCATATTCTGTCACTGTTGCCATTGCATCTCTTGTGATTTACCATCTCATAGCACTTGTGTTGTTTTACTCTGATCTTGAACTTGACCTTACACAATACCTTTGACACTAGTGACATTATAGAACTTCAGCTGTTGTAGCAATGCACTGTCACTGATTTTTTTTTGTTTTTTTACAAGACACCATTGTAGCTATATTTCAGGACTTTCAATCCTAAACTAACACTTTGGATGCTGTTGAATCTGTTCAGGCTCTTAGATGAATTACTCATCTAAGAAAAGGAAGTTACAGTAAATGCAAGCACCTCAGTTTGGGACTGTTGTTCCAAAAATATTTATATAGTCCATTTAATAAAAGCATTCACAAATAGTTCCTATTTTTTCCTTTCCCTCACTGAGTCCAAAGTGTTGGAATTTATTTTAGACTGCTCTTTCCTTTAAAGATGTTATTACACATATCACCTAATATCTGTCACACTGCATGAATGGGAAAGCACATTATGCTTTTGCCAAATGGTTACTGATGTGTAGAGGTGTGAAAGTAAGTAAAACTAAATGCGAAATTGAATGAATAAATGTGGGTAATACTGCAAAAGTCTCTGTGCAAGGAGCGTCACTCAGCCTACAAGCTTCACTTCAAAAGTTGCATCTGGTTTGTATTTTTGTATAAACATGTACATACAAACTTTTTAAACAAACAAAAAATGTTGCGAAGTTGTTTCTTTTTGTAAAATGTTTTCAAAGTTTACATTAATTCCAAGCCTTTGTATATTTTTGAGCCGTGCAACGCTCTTGGTCCTTGTATTTATTTTTTAGTGAACATTGTGACAATTCCATTGTAAATTTGAACCATTTCTTGCCAGCCCAACTGGCTTGCTTAGTAACTGTGCATAGGCAAATAAATGTGACTGCGTTGAAAAATAATCCCAATTGTTGTTGTCTTTACACTGAATGATGATTTTACACATCTACAAATTTTGTCTCCGCTTCTTTTCTTGACATAAGAATGCAGTCTTTGGCTAATATTCTCATGTTGGTAAAATATTATTTTACAAATTTAAATGTTTTGTCTCTGCTTCTTTTATCTACATGTGAATGTTAGAAAAAGACTGCATATATATCTCAGTACAAATATATAAGAAATATATTAAAAGTAATGTTGAACTCTCAACCTTGACAGAGGAATTCGCCCCATCTAACCTTTAGAGGCCACTGTTGATTCTGTAAATCACGCTCCACCACTAACTCTTTGTTCTTTGTATTCCTAGATCGTTTGGTTAATCTACATAGACTGATACATAGATCTACATGGGTCTACATTATCTGTGTCTCATTTAGGTTACTTTGTCGACAGTGGCAATTGTATAGTCTGTTTGGGGGTCTGGGCAAAAGAAAATCATTGATGTGAGGTGTTAACCTCTTTACTCTGTGTAAACGGAGGCCTTGTTTTTAGTTATTTTAGCAGCTTTAATGCTCAGTTATGCTCAAAATTGGTTCGAAGACTGCAATAGACTGCAATATCAGTAAACATTTTTACCGTGCCTTTGACTTTTTGGATGAACTGTGAAAGTTCTGGATGGCCCGGCCACGTATATTAGTATTTTATTTGTTAAAACTCTGCTTATTTTGTTACCAATTTTATTGTGCTTATGAATCAAACATTGCTTTACTTGGAGAGCACAGACACATTGTTGGTCAAAGTAATAACACACTGGTGCTCCAAATTCTGAACGTAAAGAGGTTTTATTATTGGAGGATAAATGAACACACCTGTTAAACTGCAAATTACAGTGACTTCTTTAAGATGTAATGTGCCTATGGAGATAATAGTTTTATGATATTACATTTATAGAATTCAAGGGCATAAACGATTACAGTAAATTTTGATGTGGTTATGAGAGCAAACCAAAGAAGATGGAAAAACAAACTGGTTTCACACTTTTCTCGTTGCTTTACATGACTTAGGAGACCTTTTTTCATGCCACTTTCAATGTATAAACACACCTTGTTTAGGTAGACATTGTCCGGATTTATTCATAGCTTATTGGTTGAGCCGTTAATATTTTCGCTAACCGGTAGAGGTCAGTGTAGATTCATTTTTATTGTTAAGAAGAATTTAGAAGTGAATTATTTAAGTATTATTTTTATTTTTTTTATTTTTATTATAAGTCTTTGAAAGTGAAGATTTTAACTTTAAGGAAAAAACAAATATGCAGAGGCAAAATTGCAATAATCTTTTCACAAAGTCTGTGACACAAAAAGCACTGTAAAGAGGCAGACATTACCCATCATTCAATCAGAATGATAAAGACATCAAAGACAGCTTACAATATAACAGGACGTTTAAATGATCTATGTGAGAGATCTCGAGTCATTATCAAAAAAGAAAAAAAAAACGATTCATTATCAAACAACTAATTCTTTAGATGAGATTTGTTTAGGTGTTAACCATGGGAACTGCTCTGCAATTGTCACCCCCCACCACTCTCCTGACCCTTAGAGTTTGGGTTACATGGGAGGTCATGGCAGTCTTTAACTGAAATAATAAAACAATGTAGCTTTTCACACACCCAAATGGGCGAGGCTGTCAAACCCAACACCACCACTCCAGGCAAATTCCCCTTGCCCCGCTGCAATCTCCAAAGCTAATTTAATTAAGGAGCTATTAATAGCATAGTATAATCATACTGCCACTTATACATACACACATGAATTGACAGTTGCTTATATTCAGCGCAGAATATTATATTTTGTTAAATTAAGAAATGTTATTTAAAAAATCAGATTGCAAGTGTTCCGAAGTTTCAAAGTCAGTCGCCATCCTGGCAGGGAATTCGCAAATATGTTTTCTACATGCAGTTTATCCCTATGGCTTTAAAACTCAAAACTATGCCAATTGTGTTGGAGGTTAGTTCCTCCAAAAGACATACGCCGCTATGCAGATAAGATGAAAATCTTAAATAAATGAAATCTTTAACAATTTTTAGTATTATGCAATCAACAAAAACTATCTTGAGAGTAGCCTATGTTTAATCTGATCTCATGATGAAGAATAAAAGGTAAGAACAGAAGATTTCTCAAATAGAATACAATTTTCAATAATTTACAAATAAAGTTTTTAAATTATTATTTAGCTGTAGCCTAAATATTTGTGTCAAAGTATATGACAAGCATGGGCGTCGTAGTGGGGTGAAAAGTGGGACTGATTTACTAGGGCCCCAAGTGGGGAGAGGGCCCAGTATAGCACTGGGCGGCTGTTCTTTCCAAGTGTTGGTTTGTAATAATTTCACCATGTTATCATCGTGTTATCTGATTTGTTTTTTCTCTTTTTAAGGCTCCAGTGCAACTTGTTACAGTATTACAGTTATTTTGATGAACGAAATCCACAAAAGTTTGCAAGTAAATATGCAAGCTGATGGACAACTTTCTACTTAAAAAAGTTGTGCCTATATATAACCTCAATTATTTGATGTAAATTAGGATCATATGATTATTCGCACCGGAATCTTAAAAATCATGCATCTGATTTGTTACATGTGCTGACAAAGTGTTTGACCCTAGTTTTCTTCAGGATACTCACTTAGTCTGCTTTTTCTGTGATATTTGATGCTTTTTATTTACTCAGTGGACTGTAGGGGCTTTGATGAGAACATGGAAATGTTGAATCCTTTTTACACAGTAACATTGCGAAAATACCTCAACATGATCTGCGTACATTTTATAAAGCATTAGCATTCTGAGGCTATGATTTTCTCTTACACAAAAACACTCATGTTTCAATACCTGTATTTGACTAGTGTTTTGCCAGACCAAACAGTTAATGATACCATATGGGAGGATCATTCTAGGGATTAACCCTGAAATCCCAACTGTAATTAGTTTATCTTTGATTCACACAACCCCACATAATAATAGAGAATTGCTTTAATGATGTTTCTCACAGGGTATTGACTCAATGCAGCAAGGATCTGTAGCTGCTGCTTTACATGCTTAAGGATAGAAGTTTTAATACAGAGATTCAGAATATTTCAGAACTGATTAGCCGTTCTATTTGTAGACTTGTGTCTTACTCAATTTAATCAATCTGATTTAAATATGCTATGGTATTATGGGACATGTTACTTCTAATGCATTCTAATACAGTATGTCTCACAATAGCTGCCAGTTGAATTTTAACCCACTACATACTGTGATTGTATTTTTCTTACTCATAATCTGCACTAAATGGTTTTTGGCTTTTTCTCTGTTGGCCCAGTAGCTTACCACATGAGGCTATTAAGTTCCACATTGATCATATTCAGTCCATTAATGCTTTATCCCAAAGGAACATTCAGGAAACCACTTCTCAAAAGCTGAACTCTCCGATTATGGCCACACTTTCTTTAGCACACAGCCTGCAGTAATCCTCTTTGTCACTGCATCTAGTCACTGGATAAACATTTAGACACTTAAATCCTTGAATTTGTGATAATGAATCTTTGACCATGCATAAAAGATAAAAACGATGAGCCCTGTTTAATTAAAACTTCATCATAATATGTAACTTCATCTGCACATGTAACTTTATGTTCCTTATTGTATAATATAATATATAGTTTTATTTTTGTCCTGTTACCCCAACCTCCGTATTTAAGTTAGTATTTATGTTTGTAAGTTTGTATTGCGTCTCTGTTTTGTTTTCTTCCTTGTCTATTGCACAGTTAAAAGAGCGGATCAGGATACATTTCACTGCATGTTGTACCTGTATAACTTGCACGTGACAAATAAAGAATCTTGAATCTTGAATATCTTAGTTACCTTGTAACCAGACTGGTCTATTATTATATTCTATAGTATGATATGGACTGGCTGTCCCCCAGTTGAAAGATGGAATTTATATTTTTAAAGCTGTTTAATTGTGTCTGGTTCATAAACTGTGATATCTACCGACATCTTATGAACCAAAAGAAAATAGTTGTTTCCACAAATGTGACTCGGATTAACCTTATGACCTATATGCAGAGCTTTACAGGACTGCCAAAGCAGTAAAGATTTAGTTTAAACAGACCATGATATTTTGCAAGGCCTGTCTCCTCTCATTTCTCAGTTTTGCTTACTGCGTTGTAATCCAAACCAAAGCCGGTTTCTGATGGAGATAGTTAATCATATTTAGATGTAAATGACCATCAACTGTGCTACAGCTGTGGATGCATACGAGGTATAGACAGGCATAGCTTTCCAACCTCATGTGGCTTTGTGCTTTGCCCGAATGCAGGTTGATGAACAAACGTTATTAAAACACACACAGCATGAATAAGGTGATAAGGTAACGTTATGTCTTCAAAGCATCTAATTTGAGACATGGTGAACCTAGACAAAAAAAATGTCACTGACCACAGTATGTTGAAGTGAGAGCATACTATTCTAGTTTTAAGTAAAAATGTTTTATAATTTTATTTCATATAGTGTTTTTTAATTAAAACAACATAAAAGAGTCTAATAAGCTATAACTGTGTCCTTTTAAAACTAAGGAAATTTATTTATGCTAATTTGTTTTTGCACAAGACAGACTATGTAGAAAAGGTGTGGAAATGCTGAAACACTGCAATCTTAGCTTTATGACCCAGTTCTTCCTTTAGAGGCTAACTTTGTTGTTTAAGTCACTGCTAAAGCAAGCAAGCAAATTTGTAGATTTTCCAGCTCCAAATAACCATTTAAAAGGTCTTTATGTGATTTATGTTGTCTGGCAGTATCATATATTTGCAGCCTGTTAAGGGAAATTCAATGTTCTGGCGTTTGTGTGTTTGTGTTCCAAAAAAAATCCCAAATTTACAGCTGATTATTTATTACATTGTTTCGTTTTCTGGCACGTACATGTAAAATCACAGTGGTGAGGAAATTTAACACAGCCATTCACAACGTGCGACTCATATGTTCAGAAGGGCAGCTATATTGTTCCTTAAGATATATTTATGTTGAATGTTTTCACTTTTCTCAGAGGTCTGAAGTCAGCAAGTTGATGGGAAACTAATAATGCATGAACAAGATCACAACACAAAGGATCCCTTTTTTAAGAAAACAGCCAAATTAATCAAGTCAGTAAGTCAGTTAATGGGTTCTACTGCCAACAAGACCATGCGCATGGAGGGTCCCATGACAAATTGTTCAATTGGTTGGCCATGATAGCCATGATACATATTCTCTCTCTCTGTAAAGTGTCTACTTTTCTACAGTTCCTACAACATATTCACCCTTGTATTTGCCATTTCTTTTTTGTCTTTTATGAACAGTTTGATGGCTTATGAGTCTGAAAATGCCCCCCTGAATCGCAATCGGGGTCATGGGGGGACTGGAGCCTATCCCGGGAACCTACGGGCACAAGGCGGGGACCAACCCTGGGCAGGCACCAACACACCGCAGGGCACACACACTCACACAATCACACTCACATTCACACCTTACAGGGACAATATACAGTTTGAACCCAGGACCTTCTCGCCGCAAGGCGGCAGCGATAACCACTAATTATAATCAATATGTTAAATATATAGAGTGGTTTATATCATTTCCCTGATCTTTTCTAGAAGTGACATATTGACAGGAATGTGACATTCTCTGGTTCAGTTTTCATACCCCTCATTTTCTTTATCAGTTTACCTCTCCCTGGTTCCTTTTGCCAGTTTGCTAGAATTTCTTATCCACTCATTGTCCCTCTGCCTGTGTCAGTAACTAACATACCTGACACACACTTATGATGCGTCCAACTGTAGTACATTCAGATTCCCCAGAACGGTCATTCAACCATTTCAGTAAGAACTAGGATGATGTGCAAGACAAATATTTATAGTATAGTAGCTCACATATATATATTCATTCACAACCATAACTTTTGAACATTTTAATAAAACACGGTAGCAACTTTTTTAAGGAAGCAACTTTTCCAAATGAGGTCAAATGTAATAAACATTGTTTTCAAGTACATTTTCACTGTAGATTCACATAAAAAAATGACCCTTTAAAAGCAAACATTTTTGCCACTGTAGAAAAGGGTTTAAAAAAAGGTCAAGAGTCACAGTCTTGTCAGGATGTCTTAAGAGCAAGGCAGATCAAGCTAACAACATACACAAACATATAAAAAATACCCAGGAATAACATGTTACATTTATCAACAAAGATTCCTGTAGAAATAACAAGTAAATATATCACTTAACAATTTAAATAAATGATTAAATGTTCCAGACATCAAAACACCAAAATTGGTATGGCACCACATGTAGAGACTAACTATGAGTCAGGTAGCAAAAATATCAGATGGACTACTGTCATGGAGACCAACAGAAGATAAATCTCACCACACTTGTAAAATGTGTATACTGATAATTAGTACAGCTTCAACATACAGAGATGGGAAATTGAGGACAGAGAACTTCAACTAAGAACCTGACATGATACTATGTAAACTGTGAACAGACATTAGTGAACTGTATATGATCATATATATATGACCATATTAGGGCTTTTACTGAAGGTTTTACACTATGTCTGATGTAGTTAAATGGCATGGTAAATAAATCCTGAGTAAAGTACAGTACTGAGTCGGATCTTTATTTCTATTAACTGCCGAGATACGAAGGATTTGTGCTGTCTACTGACTTCTAACTATATATTTTGATACTTGTGGACTGTAATAGGAAAGGAACTTGGGTGAGGAGGTGGATGTCAACAATTTGTCTGCGGACACATTTTTGACTTAAGGACATATTGGCTACAAATTTTTTTATCAGCAAAAAGATTTTACAGGTAGTATAAAATATCACACTGCCTAGTACTCCGGCATGCAATTGGGCTGATAAACATTATTCAAAAGGTCAAAGGCCAGAATAGCACATAATGGCTTATTACCATTACCAGTATTACGGTGTCGTTACCAAGTCGGCATCCAGCAAGTCCTGTCTGTGCGTACGGGCGGGTAAAGAAACACTGTGCATAAACACTAGACAAAGAAATCCTTTGGGATTCAAGCTTAGTCCACTGGTGTCTATGAACTGCTGCCTGTGTTTTTGTCTTTCTCACAAAAGGAGATTCTGAGGTTGTTAGCGGCATTTTATAATCTCCTTCTGTCTCTGAGGTGACCTCGGAAAAACAGAGAAGACCTGGTCTATGAAGAATGCTACACTTTGCCAGAATTATTTCAGATAAACCACTTGTTTTCAGCAAGAACGTTTGGGGTTTATGATTGATGGAGCTTGTCTTACAACACCAACTAGACTCGCTTCCTGGGCTTTTGGTTGCTCTTAATTTTTAAAGAGAAGACATTTTGGCATTTTCGCAGATCGTTTTGGCATGTACATCTGCACCAGCTGCGTCCGGACTCATCCTCTCTGCCTGTTGCTCCAATGGGACTCGCCACCTTCTGCCTCCACCTGCTGGAGCTTGTGGGTAGTGCCTCGCGTATCGGACTCTACTGTTTGCTCTGTTTTAGCTTTTCAATGTGATGGCAGAGTTTGAGGGCAGGGCCCAACTTCAGCCCCATGTATTTCATAATCATATCACTGCGCAGCAGCATCAAAGCCTTGCCGTCGATCTCCTGAAAAACAAATTAATCATCATAATCATGGGGGGGTGGTGGTCAGGCATCAACACTACCATATTTGGATCCCTGAGCAAGTTCTTTTAACCTGAAGCTGTATGACATTAGATAACATAAGAAGGTTGGCTAAATGCAGAAAAAATGTTAAATGTTAAAAATGCATAAACACTCGAATACTGTAGACAGTATAGAAAGTTGCGCAGGCTTCGTCAAGATAAAATGCATCTTGACAGTAAGCGACTGTGTGACGAAGCTGGAAAAGTCACAGATTAGGGTACATAAATGGTTGGTCGTGGGAATTTAAAGTGCTTAAAGCGTAGTGGTAAGTTGCTTCCATTTGGACCAAGAGGTTGTGGATTGAAATCCTACATCCAGCACTACCACCACTGGGTCCCTGACTCTTAACCCCAAGTTGCTACAGAGAGACTGTTCCTGAAACTAGGAAGCTGGAAGCTGCTCTTGGTAAAGGCATCTGCTAAAAACAATAAATGTAACACATTTGCTGTAAGACGTTAGGTATTTTAATGAAATACTGCCTACGTGTTTCCTGAAGAGTTCAGCATGAGGTGCAAGGGCCTGAGGGTCAGCGTCGGAAACAAACTGCATCACTTCCTCTATGCTCCATGAGGACGGACTCTTGTTGGAAGTCTCTCGCTCCGGTGTATGGTGCTCAGGACCGGTGGTAGAGCTCGGAGCTGAAATGGCAATTCATGGCAATTATAAACTCAAAAGACCTCTGATATTTTTGGACCGTACAAAAGATATGATTCAGACTTTCAGACCCCTGAAACCATATGATATGGTGTTTAATTAGCAGACGTGAAGTTTGCTAATCACCACTGAACAAAAGATAAATTTTAAGCTTGTTCTGACTTTCAGTAAACTACACCAGAGTACAGATAGCCTTGCCAAAGTTATTGTTTTTGCTGGTGAAGATGAACCATGCACGCATGATGCTTATATATCATAATCAACCGTCCTTTTTGCCTGCTGTTTGGCATCCCGAGACGGAACAGGTACTGCTTGGCTTTGGAAAAATGGAAAGCACCTGTTTCATTCACAATACATCAGTGACTGGTAGGGGTGTAAAACACAAGTTCCATCATGACACAATATTATACTGATTCAATATAACAAATAGATGTGTGCTGCGATATTATTCTGACTCAATGCGATCGAGGAGTCAGTGATCAGTATGAGACAATATCATGTTGGTTTAACACAGTCACTTCCATTTATATCAAACCACAAACAGCAACTAAAATATGATTTGACATTTTTGTTTCTGAGCTACAACCCACAGTGGCCTGTGTTATTGTGCTTAATAAAAGTTTTAACAAAACCTTGTTTTCAAAAATGCCCCAGTGCTTGCTTGGAAGGTATGGTCCAATATGTATGATGTTTGCTCAATGTTTACATTTTGTATTAATTGAATATGCTTGTAGATCACTGGATCAATGTATTGATGCAGATCAATGATTGAATGGTAGGGAGTATTGTGCTCGAGTCTTTGCATTCCAGCCAAAGATAAACAACAGTAAATAGATTTTGGGTTGCAGAGCCAGTAGAGTGAGGTGTGTATTTTTATCTATAATGGCAAAAACAAAAAACTTGCAGATACTGTATATAGAAGTTCTTATCACAAACAACACCAACTCTTGTCAGTTGCGGCACAACTTTATCCATGTTATTCCGTACAACATAACGATCAGTCATATCCTTTCAGAAAATGAGCAATTAAGTCTCTGTTAATCCCCTTCAAGATTACGGCAATGTTTATTTTAGGGGTGTGAAGCGTGGGCAAGGTTTAATCCACTTTCACTGCATTACAGGGACAAGGCTAGCCCATGCTGTACGGTAATGATAAATTGGTTTATCCTAGAGGCACAACAGTTAAGAAGAATGTAGTTGATACAGAAAACAAGACTAAACTTGGCAATGGCACTGAACGTATAACTGAGATGACTGAGGACTGGGACTGAAAAGTTTAAGTGTTTAGTCCTAGAAGGAAGTTCTCCAGAAAGTGTCAAAGGTGTCCTCCCAAGACCTAACTAAAGTCACAAAGTAGAAGTAGCATTTAAGAAGACCTATGGACTGCTCCAAATACACAGCAAAAAAGGTGCTCTTACATAGCGTACCTTCCACTCGTCTGTGTGTACGTGCGGGGGCCTGTTCGGCTGGGTTGGAGGCGGCTCGGCGGACGGGGGGAGTCTGAGAAGCGCGGTACTCAGACGGGCTCCGCAGCGCAGATGGCCGGGACAGTGGAGAGTTGGTGTCCATGCTCTCCTCGGGGAAATGCTGGTCTGCAGCTACGCCGTTTTCTCTAAGAGGGTGTGTCTCTGCTGAGTGGAAGCCCAGAGAGTGGACAAGTCAGAAAGACATACGTATTAAAGGGCCCATATTATATATTTTCTCAACAAGTTAAAATGGGTCTATGAGCTCCACTAAACATGTCTCTGAAGTAGTTTGCTGAAAATACCTCTCAGATTAGGCATTTTCACCTGCTTTTTACA
Organism: Distichodus sexfasciatus; assembly: GCA_032718565.1. Taxonomy (NCBI): domain Eukaryota; kingdom Metazoa; phylum Chordata; class Actinopteri; order Characiformes; family Distichodontidae; genus Distichodus; species Distichodus sexfasciatus. The sequence continues at coordinate 916,797 of JAVGVS010000171.1, forward strand.
CCTCTATTTCGATGGCTGAAATTATAATAAAGGTAGAGTTGGATGTCTCGAGACCGGTCTTGGTCTCAAGACTGGTCTGGAGACCACTTTTACGTTGTCTTGGTCTTGTCACAGTCTCGACGGTCTATTGTCTTGGTCTTGTCTTGGTCTCGAATCCCTCGATCTTGTCTTGGTCTCGCTGTCTTGGTCTTGCTGTCTCAGATCGACATAGTGGTCGGGAGATTTGGAGCCAGCAGTATCCATGACACACAACGTAACGTTCGATAATGCAACATTATTATTATTTCGTCTTTCACGCCCTTCAAATGCAACCCTTCAAATGCAACCAATCAAAGACATACATGTATTTTGTTGTGATTCAGACATTGACGCTCATCCAATCAAAATACACAAGTGTAGCGCTAGTTAAACATTAGATCCAGCATCACAGTGAGCAGTAAGCCTAGTCAGTCAGTTACAGAAATAATGTCAGCGAATTCTTCAGTCATAAAGTTTGTGTTCATAGAACACAAAGAGGTTTTTTTGCAGCACAGGTTCAAAAAAGAAGCATTCGGCAAAATGCAGGGAGATACACCATTTAAAAAGGAAACAATAACCTGGAACAACAACAATAACCTGGAGCGTAAACACCCTGAAAGGTAAGCCAGCCAGTAGCCATCTACCCATCTTCAAACTCTTTTACCTACCTTTCAAACCCCAGATGACCAGATCATGTATATGTATTATTGTTATTTATCATGTATTCTTCTCACACACGCGGTATAAATTATTTAGGGACAGATTTATTTTTTTTTGCAAGCTTCTCTGCAGACAACTTTTCTGGTGAAGAGTGTAACTACATGCTAAGTACAGGTAGCTAGCTCTATTAGTGGCTATCAGCAAGACGTCAGAATCTTTTAAGCACTTGTCCTTATTCTTATTAATGCACAATTTGATGTGCAGTTTGTACTGGTATGTAGTATTTGTAGTTTGCATTTGATTCATGTGACGTGTGCGCACGTCTTTATATTGTTTGATTACA